>JACWFA010000055.1:0-254275 GCA_017579625.1 Fusarium sororula
AATAAATAAGTTAAATTAAATTAAAGTCTTTAAATTAAAAAAAAGTTTATATAAATAGGATTTTTTTTAAATTTATTAATTTTAATTTAAAAACTTTTTTTAAAATTTTTTTTTTTTCTTTAAGACTTATATTTTCTCTATCCTTAATATAAAAGTAAAAAAAGATTTATTAGCTTAAGGAGTTTTCCTTTTATAAAAATATTTTTATATAAGCTAAATTAAAGCTATAAGGTATTTTTTATAAATAGTATATAAAAAGTATTTTATAGACTATAGGAAAAATAATTTTATTAAATAGCTTTTATTAATATTTATAAAAAAGGCTATTATATTTTATAAATAGTAGCTTATAGCTTATTAATTAAGCTTAATTACTAAGTTTTAAAAAAAAAATAAAAACTAAAAAGTATACTATTAATATTTAAAATATATTAAGAAAAATATAGTAAGTTTTTATAAGGATAAAACTATAAGGGTAAATAATCTAATTATTATATAAATTATAACTATAAGGTAAAATAAATAATAAATAGAAAATACTAAAGCTTTAAATTATAGTAAGGCTTTTAGCTTTAAGCTATATACTATTAATATCTTAAGTTCTTATAATAGGGCTAATTAATATAGTAAGTAGTATTTATTAAATATATTTAATTTTAAATAAAAAAAGTATTTATTATTATATTAGTTATTTAGTAAGCTATTACTTACTAAACTTAAAGAAATTAAAGTTAAATAAATTAAAAAAGTAATATATTAAGGAAGGAAAATATAATTTAAATTATTATAGTTATTAAATAAGGGTAATAAAGGTATAGCTAGGTTATTAAGTAAATAAAGAGATATATATATATTATATTAAAAAGAATTATAATATAAGCTAGAAATAAAGTTAAGATTACTATATTTAAAATCCTTATATAATAGGATTTTTTATTATAATAAAGAAAAGGAATTACTTAATTAAGTTAGTTAAAGTTTAAGGAGTAAAAAAAAGTATAATATTAAGTTATAATATTAATATATATAATTTTTATAATTATTAGGAAGTTTAATTATAAGTAAATAAAAATAAGGCTAGTAAAATAGAAAAGGTTAAGAAAGTAAAGGATT
Organism: Fusarium sororula; assembly: GCA_017579625.1. Classification (NCBI taxonomy): domain Eukaryota; kingdom Fungi; phylum Ascomycota; class Sordariomycetes; order Hypocreales; family Nectriaceae; genus Fusarium; species Fusarium sororula. Next base: position 1,114 of record JACWFA010000055.1, read on the forward strand.
AAGGTAAAGATTATTTAGAATTTAAAGATAAGGCTAATATAAAGTCTTGGTTTTATAGTAAGTTAGGCTAAATAAATAGTATAGAGGCTAGTACTAAGGCTAATACTAAAGCTAGTAAAGTAGCTTATTTTTATAAAAGGTTAGGCTAAATAGATAGTATAAAGGCTAGTATTAAGGCTAATATTAAAACTAGTAAAGTAGCTTATTTTTATAAAAGGTTAGGCTAAATAGATAGTATAAAGGCTAGTACTAAGGCTAATACTAAGGCTAATATTAAGGCTAGTAAAATAGCCTATTTTTATAAGAAGTTAAGCTAGATAGATAGTATAGAGGCTAGTACTAAGGCTAATATTAAAGCTAGTAAAGTAATTTAATTTAATATTAAATTTAATTAAGTTAATAATATTAATACTTAAGGTTATTATTTTTTAAATAGTATTAGTAGTTAAAATAATTTATTAATTATTTTTTAATATTTATTAAAAAAATTTAAACTATAAGGTAATAAAAAGCTTAATAGCTAAGTAAGTTATAAATTAAGTTAAGAAAGAACTTAAATACTATTTTCTTAAAATTATAAAATAGCTTTTTATTACTATTTATAAAGTTAAAATTAGTATTTTTTTTCTTTTTAAGTTTTAATTAAAAATATTATAATTTAAGTAAAGTAAATAGTAATAAAAAAAAAAATTAAAAATAAAAAAAAAAAAAAAAAAAAAAAAAAAAAAAAAAAAAAAAAAAAAAAAAAAAAAAGTAAATAGTTAAATAAAAAGTAAGGTTTTATAAAGAGTTTAGTACTAATATAGATTATATAGTTAGTACTATATTATAATTAAGTAAGTAAGGTAAAATTATATAAATAGTATAGTATTAATATAGATTATATAGTTAGTACTATACTATAATTAAGTAAGTAAGGTAAAACTATATAAATAGTATAGTATTAATATAAATTATATAATTAGTACTATACTATAATTAAGTAAGTAAGGTAAAACTATATAAATAGTATAGTATTAATATAAATTATATAGTTAGTACTATACTATAATTAAGTAAGTAAAGTAAAACTATATAAATAGTATAGTACTAATATAAATTATATAGTTAGTACTATATTATAATTAAGTAAGTAAGGTAAAACTATATAAATAGTATAGTACTAATATAAATTATATAGTTAGTACTATACTATAATTAAGTAAATAAAGTAAAACTATATAAATAATATAATACTAATATAAATTATATAATTAATACTATATTATAATTAAGTAAATAAGGTAAAACTATATAAATAGTATAGTATTAATATAAATTATATAGTTAGTATTATATTATAATTAAATAAAAAAAAAAATATACTAAAAAAAGTAAATTAATTTTTTAAAGGTAAAGGTTAAAGGCTAAGGAAATTATCTTTATTAAGAAGCCTTTTAATTAAAATAACTAGTTAAATAAAAAAGTAAAATTATAATATAAAAATAAATAAGTTAAATTAAATTAAACTTTTTAAATTAAAAAAAAGTTTATATAAATAGGATTTTTTTTAAATTTATTAATTTTAATTTAAAAACTTTTTTTAAAAATTTCTTTTTTTTTTTAAAACTTATATTTTCTTTATTCTTAATATAAAAATAAAAAAAGATTTAATTTTAAATATAGTAAAAAGTTTAATAAAAAGCTTTTCTTAAAAAATCTTTTTAATACTAGGTTTTATATTAAAGCTAAAAAGCTTAAAAATAATAAACTTATATTATAATTAAATTATTTTATAGTAACCTATAAAGGCAGGGTTAAAAATAAAAATAGGTAAAGGGTAATAAAAAACCTAAGCCTTATCTAGGATTTTATATAAAATTTATATATTAATAATACTTTTTACTTTAGTATTAAGGTTTACTTTTATATACTAAAGTCTAGTTAGTAATAAGATTCTTTAGTTTATATAAAGTATTATTAAAGTTAATAAAATAAACTTTTAATATTTATATAAAATTACTTAAGTAGTAAATTTAAAGGCTTTTTATTATAGGTTTTTATTTAAGCTTAGTAGTATAAAAGTAGCTTAAAGTAAAAATATAGAAAACTAATAATCTTAGCTAAATGCCTTAGTAATAAGGCTAGTAGTACTTTATATAAAAAGTATATAATATTAAAATAGTAATAAAAATATATAAATATATTAAATAGCTTATATATAAAAAAGCCTAGAATTTTAATTAAATAGATTATTTAGTAGCTATAATATACTATACTATTAAATAATAGCTTAGAAATTAAGGCCTTAGTATAAAAATTAAATATATATAGTATATTAATTATAGGTAAATTACTTCTTTTTTTATATTTATTTATTCTATAAAAGATTAGTTTTTTTACTAATTAAGAAGTAAATAAGAAGTTTTTAAAAAAACTATATAAAATAAAAAGTAAAAAGTTACTAAGTAAGTAAAAGTTCTTTTAGTTTAAAGTAACTTATTAATATAATTAAAGTTTTATAAAAAAGAAAGTTAAGTAAAATAATAAACTATAAGGATTATAATATAAAAAAAAAGTTAAAAAGATAAGTAAAAATTATAAAATAAGAAAGGTAAATAGTTAGTAATAATTAATAAGAAAAGCTAAAAAGTAGTTTTTTTAGCTTACTATTATACTATATAAAAAAAAAAATATTAAGGTAAAAAGTAAATTTTTTATAAATACTATAGCTTAAGAGGTAGTAAGTAATAAATATAGTATAGAAGTAATTTTTATATACTTACTAGGTAAAATAGATAGTATTTTATAAAAATAAATATTATTTTTTTTTAGTTTTAAAGGTAAGGTTAGCCTTAAGACTATTATAGATAGTAAGTAATAAAAGCTAATTTAAGGTAAATAGGCTATAGTTACTAAATATAGTTAAGAATAAGTCTTTATTATAATTATAGGCCTTAATATAAATAATTTTAAAGTTTTAGGTATTTAAGTCTTTTAGGTAATTTTATTATTATATAGATAAGGCCTTTACTATATAGGTACTAGCTTTATAAAAAAGAAAAAATTAATAAAATAAATTAAAAAAGGGCTAAGTATTAATAAAATAGCTAATATTAATATAAAAATACTTAAGGTATTTTATTTTTTATAGTAGTATTTATTATTATTAAGGATTTACTAATATTATTAAATACTTATAGTTACTAAGGTTAATTTAATATAAAAATAAATTAAAAAACTTAAGATTTAATATAAATAAAATAGAGGTTATAAGTTATATTATTATTATATAAATAAAATTACTATTAATAATATTTTTTAAATTATATACTTAAAAAAAAAGCTTTAAGTTTTTAAAGTAAAAAAATAGTTTTAAAGAAGTTATTAAAATAAAATATAAATTAGTATAGTATATAATACTTTTTTAAAAAGAATAGAGATATATACTAGGAATTAAATATTAAAGCTATAGTATATAGGTAGTATTATTTCTTTATAGTTATTAGCCTAAGGGGTTTTTCTTTTATAAAAATATTTTTATATAAGCTAAATTAAAGCTATAAGGCATTTTTTATAAATAGTATATAAAAAGTATTTTATAAGCTATAAAAAGAATAATCTTATTAAATAGCTTTTATTAATATTTATAGAAAAGGCTATTATATTTTATAGATAGTAGCTTATAGCTTATTAATTAAGCTTAATTACTAAGTTTTAAAAAAAAAATAAAAACTAAAAAGTATATTATTAATATTTAAAATATATTAAGAAAAATATAGTAAGTTTTTATAAGGATAAGACTATAAGGGTAAATAATTTAATTATTATATAGATTATAGCTATAAGGTAAAATAAATAATAAATAGAAAATACTAAAGCTTTAAATTATAGTAAGGCTTTTAGCTTTAAGCTATATACTATTAATATCTTAAGTTTTTATAATAAGGCTAATTAATATAATAAGTAATATTTATTAAATATATTTAGTTTTAAATAAAAAAAGTATTTATTATTATATTAATTATTTAGTAAGTTATTACTTACTAAACTTAAAGAAATTAAAGTTAAATAAATTAGAAAAGTAATATATTAAGAAAGGAAAATATAATTTAAATTATTATAGTTATTAAGTAAAGGTAATAAAGGTATAGCTAGGTTATTAAGTAAATAAAAAGATATATATATATTATACTAAGAAGAATTATAATATAAGCTAAAAGTAAAGTTAAGATTATTATATTTAGAATCCTTATATAGTAGGATTTTTTATTATAATAAAAAAAAAAAATTACTTAATTAAGTTAATTAAAGTTTAGGGAGTAAAGAAAGGTATAGTATTAAGTTATAATATTAATATATATAATTTTTATAATTATTAAGGAGTTTAATTATAAGTAAATAGAAATAAAGTTAGTAAAATAAAAAAGGTTAGGAAAGTAAAGAATTAAGGTAAAGATTATTTAGAATTTAAAGATAAGGCTAGTATAGAGTTTTAATTTTATAGTAGGTTAGGCTAAATAGATAGTATAGAGGCTAGTGCTAAGGTTAATACTAAGGCTAGTAAAGTAACTTATTTTTATAAAAGGTTAGGCTAGATAAATAGTATAAAGGCTAGTGCTAAGGCTAATACTAAGACTAGTAAAGTAGCCTATTTTTATAAAAGGTTAAGCTAGATAAATAGTATAAAGGCTAGTACTAAGGCTAATATTAAGGCTAATGCTAAGGCTAGTAAAGTAATTTATTTTTATAAGAAGTTAGGCTAGATAGATAGTATAGAAGCTAGTACTAAGGCTAATACTAAGGCTAGTAAAGTAGCTTAGTTTAATATTAAATTTAATTAAGTTAATAATATTAATACTTAAGGTTATTATTTTTTAAATAGTATTAGTAATTAAAATAGTTTACTAATTATTTTTTAATATTTATTAAAAGAATTTAAACTATAAGGTAATAAGAAGCTTAATAGCTAAGTAAGTTATAAATTAAGTTAAGAAAGAACTTAAATTATATTTTTTTAAAAATAAAAAATAATTTTTTAATTATATTTATAAAATTAAAAAAAATTTTTTTTTTTTATTTTAAATTTAAAAAAAAAAAATAAAAATTAAAAAAAAAAAAAAAAAAAAAAAAAAAAAAAAAAAAAAAAAAAAAAAAAAAAAAAGGTAAATAGTTAAATAAAAAGTAAGGTTTTATAAAAAGTTTAGTATTAATATAAATTATATAGTTAGTACTATATTATAATTAAGTAAGTAAGGTAAAACTATATAGATAGTATAGTACTAATATAAATTATATAGTTAGTACTATACTATAATTAAATAAGTAAGGTAAAATTATATAAATAATATAATACTAATATAAATTATATAGTTAGTACTATACTATAATTAAATAAGTAAGGTAAGATTATATAGATAGTATAGTACTAATATAAATTATATAATTAGTATTATACTATAATTAAGTAAGTAAGGTAAGACTATATAAATAGTATAATATTAATATAAATTATATAGTTAGTATTATACTATAATTAAGTAAGTAAGGTAAAACTATATAAATAGTATAGTACTAATATAAATTATATAATTAGTACTATATTATAATTAAGTAAGTAAAGTAAGACTATATAAATAGTATAGTATTAATATAAATTATATAGTTAGTACTATACTATAATTAAGTAAGTAAGGTAAAACTATATAAATAGTATAGTACTAATATAAATTATATAGTTAGTATTATATTATAATTAAGTAAGTAAGGTAAAATTATATAAATAGTATAGTATTAATATAAATTATATAGTTAATATTATATTATAATTAAATAAAAAAAAAAATATATTAAAAAAAGTAAGCTAATTTTTTAAAGGTAAAGGTTAAAAGCTAAGAAAATTATTTTTATTAAAAAGCCTTTTAATTAAAATAATTAGTTAAATAAAAAAGTAAAATTATAATATAAAAATAAATAAGTTAAATTAAATTAAACTTTTTAAATTAAAAAAAAGTTTATATAAATAGAATTTTTTTAAGATTTATTAATTTTAATTTAAAAACTTTTTTTAAAATTTTTTTTTTTTCTTTAAAACTTATATTTTCTCTATCCTTAATATAAAAGTAAAAAAAGATTAAAAACTATAATAATATAAAGGTAAAATTAAAATAAACTAAACCTAGTAATATAAAAAAAATTAAAAAAAAGAAATAAACTTTAGGTATTAATATAAGATAAATTTTATAAGTAATAAAGTATAAATAACTAATATTAAGCTTTAGCTAATTAGCTATAGTATAAAATAAAAAATTAATTATTTAGCTTATATAAAATAGCTTAGTAAGGTATATAACTAATAATAAAAAAAAGAGGGTTAGTAACTAAATAAACTATAATAGTATAAATAGCTTAGAAAGGAGGTAATTTATTAAGTTTATCTAAGGAGTTTTATTAAATATAGTACTAAAGGCTATATACTTTAATTCCAAAGGATAGTAAATAATAAACTCCTTTTATAAAGGGGAACCTCCTATTAGCTTAAAGGTAAGTAATAAAGTCATAAGAGCGTAATCGTTAGAGAGCGACATTGGCTCTCGTGTACAGTAAGGACGCAAGTATGCCTGACGTGGGCTATGTTATACTAACTTCTTGCGCTGCCTCTCACGCCTGCGGGGCTAGCTACTGTTACACCTAAACGCTTCCAGCCTAACAACCTACTAATACCCAAGCAACCCAAATCCTTTTTTCTTCATCCCAACAGCTTTTAATTTCATTACCCGATGGAACGATACAATGGGCCTGGCCGACCCTCTTTCATTTGCCACTACGTCATCAGCCTGGAAGATTAAAGCCGCTGCTCACAAGGATATAATTATAACAGCTCCCCCAGCACCGCCGTCATCAAAGCTCAAGAAGGTGAACTCGGTATGACTACTTAGTCAAATCGAACTTGAAATAAATAACAGTGACCTTTCTTTTTGCCATGCTCTTCGACTGAGCGGCTGCCCTCTTGAAACCCCGGTTCCAGGGACAAAAGGCTCATTACCTATAGCTTCACAATTGTAATACGGAAAATCAGAGATGTCAAAGTGACTGATGCGCCAGGTAGTTCCATAATATGCTTCTACAAGAGCCAAATAAAATACGTGACCCTATCATCATCGCAACAGGACTAGAGAGGCTTGCTCCAGTACTCCCCAGTCCGCGCCCTGCTTGACTAATTTGCTCAGCAGAACGGCAACTGGGAATATTGTGCACCTCACTTGCTGCGTGCAGCGATTGGTTCGGGAACAAGGAATGGCTCCGGATCGAATCAACCTTGTAGAACTTCCGCGCCCCCGCGAAATATACATGTTCTTATTCTTATAATGTACTCATCTTACATACATGAAAAACCACCTCAAATCTCTAATAATTAGTAGGTAACCACCCCAGGTGCTAGACCGCATCTCACGATACTCTTTCGCTGTATGTCTGCATACAACGCTTCAGGCTCCAATAATACAGATCCCAAAGCATTCTCAAAGCCTTGCTGATTAGGATTCCCATTGGCCTGTGAAGGCTCGTCCTGGCCATATTCTAGATTTGATGCGAAGATACCTGCTGCAGAGAACGGGAGAAAGTCTTCGTATGTAATAGGCTTGGCTTTGATATGTCCCCGGTCAACCAAGTCTTCTAGGGATAGTGTCCCTGTGGTATCTAAGCTTTCTGTACCTGTACAGTGATAAGTACAGTAAACGAGGCCTTGCTTACGTAGTTCTGACCACGTGTCGGGATAGGCTTTAAATGCATCACGCATGGCCTCATCCATTGCTCCAGGGCCCTGTGCACCTGAACTCTTACAGATGGTGCTTGTTGCCTTGGTCAACAGCTCATCGTAAAGCTTTCTCCCCGCAATTGTCACGGCGGCTCCTCGTTCTTCAATCTCTCCAAATCGAGCTCGATGAGTTCCTTGGATAAGAGTTCCATGGTTATTGCGAAATCTGATTTGTTCTTCCAGTGCCAGGAAGCTCGTTTGACGGAGGAGAATCGGACATTGGCGTGGAGGAGGACCCTCGATGCGATCCTTGACTTGAAGGCCTTGCTTTCGCATTTGTACTTGACTTGCCCCAATGTTTAACGTTCGAGGGGTTAAATGATTGATATGCGCAGTCTGGAATGAGGCGATGTCGGCAAGGATAGGGTGCTCCTTGGACAGCTTTCTGTATTCTTCTTGCGATGCTGATGCTTCTGGCATCCAACTGAAAGTTTTCAAAGCCTCGTGAACGAATTCCTCAACTTCACAGATCTGAAAGTGCCAGTTTTGTCTTTCGGCACAATTGATCAGCTCCAGAAGTTTGCCACTGAAGATATCGCGTCGTGATAATAACTTTAATGCAAGCTCACGAGTTTCATCATTGACGATCAACTCAGGTCTGAGCAAAGTGGTGAAGACTCTGAAAGGGTTCTGATCCAGGGATTCTAGGTCAACTGGACGAAAGCAGGTGCCATGCATGGGTAGTCCAGCGACAGAAAGATCGTAGTAGCCCACTGCCTTCAGACCAAGAATTGCAAAGAGGCGGGCCATAGTCTGTAGCTCAAAGGGGGTACCCAGTCTGATGGCACCATGCCTCTCTAGATCAAGTCTTTGAGACAGTAGAGCATCCTTCATCGAGTCCGGATGCTCAGAAAACACGTCCGTATTTACTGCATGGACGATTTGGACCAAGTTCTCATACAAGGGCACTTCATTTCGGTACATTTCTGACAATGCCAAGGTGAAGGCAGTTCGAACATCCACAGGGCTTGCAAAATCGTCTCCTCGATATATGGGAGATGGTTCAACCGGGATCGACATAACATTGATGGCAGGCATCTTGGTTATAGTAAACAAGAAGAAAGGGGGATAAAGAGTAATGATAGCCAGTGCTAGAATGAAGGAATTATGGCAGTCGCTATGCATACATCATATATAATACCAGATGCCATATCGTCTTTCATTGTTTAAAACTTGCATCTTATGATGCTGCGGTTAGTGCCGAGGGTGCACAAGTTCACTGAGTGGGTACTGTTGAATTAACCACATCAGCCAATGACGGCGGCTACCGAAGGTATCCTAGTGCAGCAACCCACCGATTGAAGCGCTACCGATGGTATAACCGTATAAGACAATGGTTCAAGCATTGTCAAACACATCCATTTCAGCGCCACAACCAAGCATCCATTATGTCTTCTACGACTACCACGACAACCTCCAAGGCTTCCCTATCTACAAGTCAACCTAAAAATAGACTCCATCAAATTCCACAATTCAGCACCCCCGAAGCTAAAAGACAATGGCAATTGGAGCAGATGGCGGGCGCCTTTCGCATATTTGCGAGATTGGGCTTCGCTGATGGAGGGAGTGGCCATATCAGTCTCAGAGGTAGGTTGGTATAGTCCACTCTAGGCCACTGATAAGCTAAATTATAGAGCAGACCCGGTTCAGCCAGATACATTTTGGCTGAATCCTTACGGAGTCCATTTCGGCCTCTTGAAGGTGTCCGACATGGTTCATGTGAATGAAGACGGAGAACGTATTGGTGGTGCAGACAGGCCAGTGAATACTGCCGGGTTTATTATCCATGCAGCTATCCATAAACGACGGCCTGATATTAATGCTGCATGCCATTTCCACAGCCCCTATGGCCGCGCATGGTCCACCTTTGGGAAGCCAATAGACATGTTAAATCAGGATAGTTGCATGTTCTATAATGACCTGGCGGTATATGCCAACTTCGGGGGTGTCGTATTTGCTAAAGAGGAGGGTCTGCGACTTGCTGATACGTTGGGTCCGACCAAAAAGAACCTGATACTACAAAATCATGGTATTTTGACATCAGGCGGCACTATTGCTGAAGCAGCTGCCTTCTTTATCGCGTTGGAGAGAGCTTGTCAGACACAGCTTCTGGTTGAAGCATCGATGGCCGGCTCGGGGTTGCAAAAGACGTTTGTAGGTGACGAAGAGGCTCAGTACACAAAGGATGGGACTGGAACCCCAGAGGTTATGTACATGCAGTTCGAGCCAGAATACCAATACATTCTGGCTAGGTCTGGGGGCGACTTTTTGCAATAGAATGCTCAATTTACTTGTAGACATCCTTCATCTTTGTCCTCTTATTACATTGAATGTTTACTTTTTCCTCCGAAGCAGAATGTCTCAAAGATTTCGTAGTGGCCCCATCTGCAATGGCATCCATACTCTAGTCACCGTGATATTGCAGCGTTTCAATGATGCAATGGAGTATTGCGTACATTCTCCGGAGCCGCCCAAAGCTAAGAACCAAAATTCAGTATAAATCAGCCTACTAGTCCAATAATAGAGGTTTTCACATATGACAGAACTGTGGAAATAGCGATTAGGGATTACTAGTTGTCATTTTCATGTGTCTCTCGCATCTGACGCTTTCCACGACGACGGGTTCCGTCTCGTCAGCCCGGAGTAGAACCACATACCCATTGTATAAACGTCGTATACCGGCATTTGAATCTCATCATGAATCCTATCTGCATAAGGTGGCATGTTTGTACACTCCAAGACCACTGCGGCGACGTCAGGATGTTGAAGTACCAGCGATTTGGCCTCAGCAACGAGTTCCCTCTCAAGCCGATCGGCGTCATAGCTCGCTCCACGCGCGCAAATGTCCCTGAGATGGCTGTCATCCGAGAGTCCCCATACACGGACACGGCTAGGATCAATGCCCATCTCCAGCAAGTGAGCGCTTCCCAGTCTCGCACTGTCATAGGTCAACACCCCGATAGGTCTGTTAACAGGGTAAATGGCCAGAAGGCTGGGAACCTGAACGAGGGCCGACGTAGCTACAGGTATGGGGGACAGGGCTGCTAATCTGACATGTTCAGCGGGTGGTGGACTAACAAGACCAGGCTGGAAATCGGGTTACCTGGTTTGGGCAGCGGCCAAGAAGCCGCAGCTGGTAATGATGCCAACAGCCCCTCTGTCTGCGAGTCTTGTCGCGGCTTGTACAAAACGATCAATAAAAGCATCTTCGTAGTTGCCATTGGTGACAATTTGAGCTTCTGAAGTGCCTATCACCTTTTCGCGGATGAGGGGAAAGGGCCATGTACTCTGATTGAAGGGATCGCCTGGGGGACGGTGAATGTCAACTTCAACAGCGAGAAAGCCCAACGGCGGGTCTGAATGTGTATACCCTCGAGCCATTATCGCTTCTTGGATGCTTTTTTGAACAGTGAGGCTCAGATATCCCGTCCCTACTTACACCCGGTTATTTCATCTGGAAAGAAAGTCATCGCCTGGGTCGGGTTGGCTTAGTGGTGCGGGGCTTCGTTCTTCACCAATCACGGGGCTTACCGGGAGGTTCGAGCAGCCTTCGGAGGTTTCCTTGTCAATCTTTACTGTTTTAGGAGTCACGAATTTACCAGACATCAAAGATGGCCCGTCTCGCTTCATATAGTTAGTTGGTCAAATCGCGATACCGTGGCCGTTGCACCGCTCTTCTACATTCAGTCCGTACTCTCATCCATCATGTCCCCAAGCCGCACTTCCCAGAGACCCCACGTTGTTAGCCTGGGAGCGCCTAAATTCGCCGGCGCTGATTACCTTGAAGCCTTTGGCCGGGACCATGACTTTGACGTGCTTGACGCCAATGATCGCGCCGAGACTCAGCGGCTGCTGCCAGAGTTGATCAAAGAAAAGGGTCCTGTCGATGCTTTTGTCATTCGCATGGGCACGCCGCCTTTTGAGCCATTCGACGAGGGTCTTCTGAAGTCGTTGGCTCCCGACTGCCGCATCATCACGTCTTCCTCTGCTGGATACAATGAGTTTGATGTTGATTGGATGTCCAAGAACAACATTCTATTCTGCAACTCAGTCGATGCTGTTGCAGAGGCGACAGCAGACATGGCCATATTTCTCATCCTGGCAGTTCTGAGAAACACTTCCAAGGCTGAGCGCACGGCAAGAGCAGGCAAGTGGCGAGGAGAGCCTGGCTCGCTCATTCCGGCTCGTGATCCCACCAACATGACGCTTGGTATCGTCGGTATGGGGTCCATCGGAAAGGTACGCATAATCTTCCTACCTTCTGGCTTTTGGCACTGATTAGCTAACTGAGGATTGAAGTATCTCGCCAAAAAGGCCGCAGTTTTCAACATGAAGATCAAATACTATAACCGTCGCCAACTCTCTCACGAGCTGGAACAAAAGTACGACGCAACATACTGCTCTTCCCTCCACGAACTCCTATCTCAGTCTGATATCGTGTCCATCAACTGCCCATTGAATGAAAAGACCACTGGCTTGATAGGTCCAGCAGAATTTGATGTCATGAGGGATGAAAGCTATTTTATTAACACAGCTCGAGGAGCTATTGTCAATGAGGCCGCTCTCAAGGTGGCATTGAAATCGGGCAAGATTGCAAGAGCTGGTCTTGATGTTCTGGTGAATGAGCCAACCGTTGATCCCTGGTTTTTGGACCAGGATAACGTCATTGTTCAACCTCACCTCGGCGGTTTGACAGATGTTGCGTTTCAGAAGGCTGAGAGAGAATGTTTTGAGAACATCAGAGCGTTTTTTAAGAATGGCATAGCTAACAGCCCTGTGAACGCAAACCATTTGAGAGCTAGCCTGTAATTGAGCGGAATATACGAGAATTAGATCGTTATTGATTGCTCTCGTTCAGTCAAGTACTCAGTAATAGAAATTTGTGGGCGAGAACTAACGTCAATAGTGCATCTCGTTGATGATTACCTAAATAATGCTTGCCTGGATTGATTATAAAACAGTCAATATAGTCATAACGAGAAGTTCTGGAACCATTGGTTTAAATCATTCTCACTGGCTGTATTTATTATTAGGATTCTGCTAAGCGTTGTCACGTAGCATCAGCCTTGGAAGAATGTAGTAGAGTATCATACAGATATGGCTCTGGTTTGGCCCATACATTCGTGGCATCTAAAACTGCAAAGAATAGGGCAATCAATTAAAATGATCAATGCTACACCTTACTCATAGTTCCATACACCCCACTCGTCAATCCCATTGTCCAGTTTGCGACTAGGAATCTGTGTACTATCTGTATGAAGTTGGAACCATGGCACCCTGATGAACCTTAAGAATCAGTCTGCTTGCTTGTTGTCGCGATTTGCTCGTACTTTGAATCAACGCTCTCTGGACTGCCGGTTAACATTGTAAGCGCAACTGCCTTCATATACGTTCTGATGATATGGAACTCACTTCTCCTCATCAACGACTGAGCCCGAGATTGTAGTGATATGAAGCGTCTTGGCTTTGGATCTGATTTGCCACCACGGACACTCGAACAAAGCGTCTATATGCTCGAGAGGCAACCCTGCAGTCTCAGGGACAGCAATGAAGACATAGGCAAGTGCTACGAGACACCATCCTGCAAAGAAAATGAAGGCTCCCCAGTTGTGCATACTAGAGAGAATCGAAGGGGTTGCCCGGTTGATACCGAAATAAAATAGCCAGTGAAAGGTTTGACTGAGGGCCGAGCCAAACGATCGAATGCTATTAGGCCAGAGCTCTGCCCCAAAGACATATGGAAGAACGAGGAGGCCTTGGTTGATAATTGTGAGCACGTAGACATCAAAAGGATCTGAACAAGGACTTACCAACAGCATAGCCAAATCCATGAATGAAGATGGCGGCGATCGCGACAGTGGAAGCACCTGGAGCGACAGAACCGTCCTGGTGACTTTTGATATAGGCTCCGAGGTAGACATCAGAAATCAACTGTATGGTGATCCCAATGAAGAGAGACTTCCGACGGCCCAGAGCATCGATGAAAAAGAAGGAGGCAATAAGCGTGTAAAAGAATTTAGACAAGGAGTACATACTGGACAGGAATAGGTTGTTCCCGTGGGCGCTATTTATTCCCATCAACGAGAGAATCGGCACCAGGTAGCTAGTAACAGAGTTTGCACCGGACAGCTGAGCCAAAAGGTATGAGATCAAAGATTGTTGGACTCTCCGAAGGTTACCAGGAACCATAAAGGTCTCACTCAGGATGTCCTTCAACCCGCCCCCTGAAGCATATCGTGACTTTTCAGCTTGAATCTGGTGCTCAATGTCTGCGATTTCTCCAGCGACCCGGGGGTGGTCAGCTGGCAGACCTCTGAGAGCAACGAGTGTCTTGACAGCTTCTTCCTTTCGGTCAACCAGGATGAGCCACCTTGGGGACTCGCAGGCACAAAAGAAGCTTGCAGCAATGATGATGCCGCAGATAATGGTTGGAAGGAACCAAACCAGTTGGTATTGAAGGTGAGAAGCAGGGAGGTGGAGGAAGCAAGCGTATACGGTCAAGGTACTGACAGTCAAGCTCAGGAGCATAACCACGCTAAACCAGACGGTCAAGAGGCCGCGGATCTCGGTCGGTGCAATCTCAACAATCGACATGGGGCCTGTGACGGTCAAAGGACCGATACCAAGTCCAGACACGAAGCGGGCGGTGTAGAGAGCACCCTTGTTTCCATAAGAGAATGTTGCAATGAGCTGGCCGATAATCCAAATAGTAAAGTAGAGTCGCAGTGACCAAAGGCGTCCGATTCGATCGTTGATGAAGAATGACAGGGCGGATCCGACGCCAGCTGTCAGGTAGACGAAAGATATAAAGTTGGCGACCTCGCTGGGATTCGCAGCTGATGTGATGCCGAAAGCCTCGGAGAAGCCTGGGAGAGACGGAACGACGGAACTAGAGCCTTGATCCCACGCTGCAACGAATTAGAGATAGTCTGCTGATTGTTGAGGGAACGAACTGATGCACAAGCCGGACATGGCATAGAGAGCCGACGACATTAGAAGCCGACGGTTGTAGATAACCTCTGGCGGTGAGTTTCGAATGCTGCGAACATGTTTGCCGAGTGAAGAATCGCTGAGGTATCGTGAGAGATGCATGTTGCAAAAATTGCAATTGCTGTCTTAATTGGTTGAATGAGTTGAACAAGACAAGACTGGAAAATATGACTAAGAAAATACTTAGTTATTTGGAACTTTTTATCAGGGATTCATCTCAGAATATATCATCACGTCT
Source organism: Fusarium sororula (assembly GCA_017579625.1). Lineage (NCBI taxonomy): Eukaryota > Fungi > Ascomycota > Sordariomycetes > Hypocreales > Nectriaceae > Fusarium > Fusarium sororula. Next base: position 16,137 of record JACWFA010000055.1, read on the forward strand.
GTTGCTGTAATGCTCGTTGTATAAACCAAGGTGTTCAAGCTTGCGCTGTCACGCGACGACGGGCTGTCTAGACTACCCTAGATTGGTTATCTCGCTCCGACGTTGTTATCGCTGAGCTGGATTCTTCCGAGACTAGGCCCGATAGAGGTTAAAGCGAGGAATATTCTGCTCGGAATCCACCGAGTGGCTTGTTCCACTGACCTTATCAGGTTCATCTGAAAGTGGACTAGTGAATCCTCCGCATTCCTATCAGTGATCCCCACCAAGAGTTGCTAGCTTGGTCAGGCAATTTAACACGGGCGACAGCCAGATAGACCCGTTGGTGACAGTAGAGGTCAGCACGCTTTTGCCATGGCGACCGTCCTAGAGAAAGAAGACCATGTCGTGATCGTAGGAGCAGGCATTTTTGGGCTCAGCTCAGCTCTGCATCTCGCCAAGCGAGGGTACAGCAATGTCACTGTATACGACAAACACAACTACGATAAAAGTCTCTATTCTTATCAGAATGGCTCAGATGCGGCTTCGGCAGGTCAGTGACACCCCAGCCCAGAGCTTTGGGATCACCATGACTAACGAGAACTAACGAGCTCCAGATCTCAATAAGATTATCAGGTCATCCTATGGTACTCAGATCGAGTATCAAGAGCTCTCGGTCGAGGCAATAAGCATGTGGAATCAGTGGAACGCCGACCTCGCTGGCGGAGAAGTGCCACCCGGCATGAGTTCGAGCGATAAAGTCTTCTACAACAACGGAGCCATCTCCTTCAATGAAGGCGACGAGTTACCTCCCTTCGAAAAAGCAAGTGTCGAGAACGCTAAGAAGTTGCATTTGACGAATCAACTCTCGACAACTGCTGCTGAGGATGTACGCACGGCCAACGATCTCGGTTTTAATTGTGATCAATTCAAAGTCCGTACTCGGGGAAACTCCATGGCGGGTATCCTTGATACAAGCGGTGGATTTGTCGCTGCTGATAAGTCGTGTCGTCTCGCCCTCTACAAGGCCCGCAAGCATGGCGTCAAGTTCATTTTTGGTCAGGAGACCGGAGCTTTTCACTCGTTCCTCAATCGTGGAGGAGATGTTATTGGGATTCGCACCAAGGATGGCAAAGAACATCACGCCAAGCTCACCATCATGGCCTGCGGTCCGCAAACACCACTTCTTGTTCCCGAGCTCGACCATCTCTGCGAGGCGACGGCTGGTTCAGTCGTCGTCTTCAAAATCCCATTAGATTCTCCAATCTTTCGCCAGTTTTCGCCTAAGAGATTCCCGACTTGGATGTACAACATGAGACACGGGGCTCGGGGAGGTCTCTATGGATTTCCTGTCGATGCAGAAGGCCACCTCAAGATCGGCTACAGGGGGACGAAATACACGAACCCACAAATGCAGCCAGACGGCAAGGAGAGGAGCGTGCCTGTGACGCGCTGGTCCGAGGGGAATAAGGTGACGCAAATTCCCAGGCAAGCCATGCATACCATTGGGTCTTTTGTTGCCCGCCACATGCCTGAGGTCCTCAAGGAGGCTAGCGACGTTGCTTTTACAAGGCTCTGTTGGTATACAGATACATTTGATAATCACTTTGTGATAGATCGTGTGCCGGGACGACAAGGCTTGATGGTAGTTACCGGCGGGAGCGGTCATGCTTTTAAATTCCTGCCCAACATCGGGAATTGGGTCGTGGATATCATTGAAGGTGTAGGACTGGACCGGCCAGCTGTTCACGCGTGGCGGTTCCGTAGCCCTGCATCCGTAGAGCACGTGAATATGCTTATGGAAGGTTCCAAAAGCCGCAGGGCATTGAGGAATGTGGTTCTCACCGACTCGATTCCTGGCAGAGCTTCAGCGAGAAGATCACTACTGTAGAATAATCTATAACTACCTATGCTTCGTTGTTACTCATCCCCTGAAGCAACTCTTGAACGAACCATTCCGAATCAACTGGTATGTCATCGGCTCCAATCTCCAAGGCCCAATCTTCGACAGCCTGAGGTTCAATTGATTGATTCCGACCCGATGCATGTGACGCTCCATTCGCACCTTGTGATATACTGCCATCTCCACAAACAAGGCTAATGGTTCTCTCTGACAAAACCTCAAAGATATCTCGATAAGGCACAGCTTTGCTCCACCGCTCTGCGATGATAACCAACGCAGTATTGCAAGCCATGCATGTGTTGATGATATCCATTCTCTTGGTCGCTTGTCGTACCTTGGCGGACTTCCAGATACAATATAGATATGTGAGTCCTCCGAGAAAGAGTATATGAAGCGACCCCCATGTAAACTGCAAGGATTGATACTGGAAGAGCCTGCGGTAGAGAAGACATAGCTCTTTAGCCTTCTGCATGCAGCACTCCAACGCTTCCTCAACAGAGTCTTCCTCTCCAGGTAGAGCCTTGTGAGTAATCCAATGCCTGTACAAAATAAGCATTGAATGATCGTAAGCCAGTCGGAACCATTCACGCGATGCGAAGACAGATAGTGGATCCAAGCCTGTCGTGTCTGGTGCATAAGGGACCTCAGAGTGCCATGCTTCTAGCTCTGCTCTTAGTTGATCCATGAGCGGCTTCTTGGCTATTTCCTGGTTGACGGGCGACTGGGTCATCGCTGGGTATATAGTGTTACCAATTTTGGACCAAAGACGACGTAGCTTTATGACATGGATGGCGCCCGTCATGTTCGTAGGCGGCTCATCGGGAGACGCGCGCGGATTTTGTGACAACCCCAGAGCGTTAATCTTGTCGTCATCAATATCCAAGGGCAGCTGTTTGGTGTGTTAGTAAGTCCACTGGTGAGCAGCGACGCGACATGCCTACCTCGGCATCAATACAGTCATCTGGTATACCGACGGGGCGACCGAGGATAAAGGAAGCCACGCGATCGATATCGTAAGCGACCCAAAAACATCTCTTGGACATCTCAGCGATCAAAGGGTTAGCATTTCGCCGAAACCTGGAGGCGCTTCGATGATAGCCAAGTTGTATGCAATATCTTATGGCAAGGCCAGACGATTTCCTATGAACAGTCAGACCAAGCGTTTGCTCAAAAGGTGTTCCGGTCTAACCATAGACTTCCTCCCGCCGGAGACCTTATAGAGTACACTGCGCACGAAAGAAGACTTTGTATGGACTCAATGCTGTCAAGTTCAAGAATGATGGGCTGATGTTTCAGCGCCATGTTGTAGTAAGACTCAGCTGTGTCATAATGAGCTGGGCCCAAAGCCAGAGACGCTGTTGCGTAGACCTAGAACGTTATCAGAAATAGAGGCTATGTTGGACAGCGTGCTTACCATCCACACAAAGAACTGCGCCATATCTCCAGCTGCAGAAAGGTTCCCCGACAGGTCTGCTTTGAAGCATTGCTCTTCCCAGAAGCGAAAGGTTGGCTCATGAAGAAAGGGATACTGCGCGTGAATGTTTCCAAAATACGCTTGTGACAGAGCAGTACCCAGAGGTGGGGACGGGAAACTAACAGCAAACGGCTGAGGACAATTCCAATCTAAGAAGCCGCCATGCTCGAACCGAATAGTACTCGCCTGCGATCTCTTTGGAAGATCTATGGCTGTACTGATGATACGTGAGAAGGAGACGGCTGAGGATGGGCCGAAATAATGAGGCTCTTTGCTAGCCGTTGTCAGGCAAAGTAAGGCCACGTCAGTGGATAGTTGATCCCTTGCGTCTTCTGCCTCCGCCGACGGGTCTCGTTGACCGATGCCTACAGACTCAGACTCAGGCGGGCCAACGAATGGCGTCGCTGCCGAGGGAGAAAAACTAGAAGAATCCTTGTCGAGGCCCATCAGATGATCGAGAGCGACATCAGGTCTCGCCTGCTGCAATAAGCCCTCTAGATAAGCGACTCGTGTCTCGAGTGACTGCATATAATCCCTTGGTCGAAAGAGCCCTGTCGCAGGATCTTCCACGAGACATTCTGCGCCCAAATGTGAGCGAGATGACAGGCCAAGGCCAGAAAATCAAGGCTTACCTCTACCGCTCTTCTCGCAATTTTGGCATTTTGGGATTTGTCCATCACACTGCTGAGTATTAGAAGGGACGGCGGGTGAGATAAGGGTTATACTTTGAGCTTTTTCTGTTTGCAGCCGCTGCAGGCTAAGAGAGTGCGTTCCCCAATGCGAGATCTTTTAACAGAGTTGGGATTGGCTGTATTATGGGTGGCCATTGTAGATCTTGCTATAAGGGTGAAAGGTTGACCAAGTGCTAAACAGTTGAATCAACACAGGTGACGGAGGAGAAATGTGGGGGAGAAAAAGGCCTGGGGAATTACATAATATATGTATAAGCTTAAGCTAAGCACTGGCGTTCTGGCCTTAGATATAAGGTAAAGAAATAGAGTTTAATATTTATTTTTATCATTCTTTAGTTAACACTAAGAGGATGTTTGCCCTGGAGGTATTTCCTATTGTTTTTCTCATTACCATTTATCTAGGGGCCTGGAATATGTTGAACTCTTAGTCTTTATTTAAATTATCTGAGCCATGTACTGATTCATTCTAATTGTTATTAGTAACATCAGACATGAGCTTCGTACCCTTCGTAGAATAATATGGCTTCAGTAAATCCATGATCGTATGGTGATTTTGCCTACTGGCGAAAATCATGGGCTGATTATCCGGTTTATCCATGCCATCGAATGGCCTATATTTGAGAAGCAATTTAACCGCTTCGACTTCGCCTTCATGACAAGCCTCGACGAGTGCTCTCCAGATCTGGTGTATTTTGGTTTTGGGATCGTCAGAACTCATGTTAAGGAAGGCTTTCATTATCGCGGTCTTGCCGTGTGACGCCGCGAGTACCAAAGGTGGGCGTTCGCAAATATCGTAGGAGTCGGAGTAAGACGTGGCCCCGTGTTGGATAAGAAATTCGAGTATGTCTATATGGTTTCTAGCAACGGCATTCATCAATGCTGATTTTTCTATGCCCTCGTCCGGCAGAGCTCCTTTGTTGACTAAGGCACGTACGAAACCCAGGTCACCGGACTCGCTGGCGAACGACAACGCATGATATCCGTCTATGTTGTAAGCGTTGGGGTTAGCACCCTTTTCGATCAACATGAGAACAATCTCGCTGTGTCCACCACAAGCTGCCGCCAGCATAGGCGTCATATCCTCTTCATCTACTGTGTCGATGTCGACATCATGGTCCAGGAGCTTCTGCACGATTTCCTTGTGTCCTTTTTCAGCGGCTGAAGCGAGAGGCGTCCAGCCATCTTTATCCGCAACGTTCGGATCTACACCTTTCTCGATCAGCAGCGAGACAACTTTGCCATATCCACTCCAACAGGCCTGACAAAGGACCGATATTCCATCGTCCTTGTTCACGTTCACGTCTGCCCCTTGCTCAATGAGGAATATGATGTCATCCTCTTCTGTTCTGTCCCGACAGCCTAGGGTCCGGAGCAAAAGGTTCCCACCTGAAGTCTTTCTCCAATCAAAGTCGGGTTTAACAGCTTTGTATCTCTGTTGTATTTCCTCCAGTCGAGTTGAAGTAGCTGGGACTGGTCTTGGCATGAGCCCGTACCCAAGCTCAGGGGGTGAAATCTCTTCCAGGATCTCAATGACGGCGAGTTGCTCGTTTTTGATGGACCACAGAAATGGTGTCCGCTCCAAATCATTGTCTTTCATATTTGGGTTAGCGCCCTTCTGTAACAGAAGATTGACGATATTTGCATGGCCATTCCCGGCTGCCCACGACAGAGAGGTTCGACCGCTTTTGTCCACAAAGTCCACCTCTGCACCAGCGTTCAACAGTAACTCCACGCACTTTTCAAACCCGTGCTCTGCCGCGTACAGGAGCGGATTCTTCTCGTGCCGCCATTCTTTAGTATTAACGTTTGCTCCCAACACCAACAGCCTGTCCACGAGATTAGAAGACCCAGAGATCGTAGCAAGCATCAGCGCCGTGTAGCCCGCATCATCAGTGGCATCTATCTTAGCACCTGCTGTGATTAGCCTCTCTGCAATTGCCTTGTAGCCATTTGCCACGGCGTGTAACAAGGCCGTTCGGTTTCTGAGATCTTGCGAGTGAGGATTTGCACTTCGGCGAAGGAGAAGATCGACGGCATCGTCGTGTCCTCCCAGTGTGGCCCAAATTAGCAGTGTCCGCCCATTTTGTAAGTCGCGAGCATCGACGCTTCTTCCGGCATCGAGCTGGTTTCCGAGTTCTTTGGTGTTTCCGTTGACTGAGGCGACGATGAGAGGATCCTCCCAAGCACACAGTTCCATAGACATGATCGCAAGTGTCTGACCTGAATTATCAACTCCGGCTTGTCAGCGACCTTTGCCTTGCGTGCTGTTCACTTATTTATCTTCTAAAAAACTCTTTTTTCTGCCATACTGGTTTAAAATTACATACAGGGCATTTAGGCAGCAGCCCCATAACCGTTTTGTTGTCCATCATAAACAGTAACAGCCGTTCGTATTCAGCTGAACTAGCCTGTGCTGAAGTGTGGCCTTGGAGGCTGAAGGGCGCGCGCCCTTCCCTGGCGATTCTTCAGGCCGGACATGTTTTCGGAGAGGACATTTCTTTTTTAGTTATCTGACTCAACACTTTAGCTACGAAGAGTGTGAAAGATATGTACACCTCGAACTGGGCAATAGACAGACCACGTCGTATAGAGCTATGTCTCAGAACAATAAGTGGAAATTGACTTCATCTAGGAGCAGATGTTAACTCTGAATACTGCCCACTTGGGTCAGATCTGATCATCGTGAGTGCATGTGGTCAACCAGAAGCGCTCAAGCTACTGATTCGAAGACCGGTATGGTATGTTGCACGGGGAAGACTGGACTATTAAGCTTGTACAGAGTTACATGCTCTAAGGCTGTAAGGTACTGGCTGCTTGTTGATCGGTTCAACGATCAGAGGCGAATCAAGGAGGCAATCGACGATAAGTCAGTAGGGAATCAAGACCTTGGAGTGACGTTTTTCAAGCGAGACACCAGTTACACGGATTCCAGTACTTACACAATGGCGAAGTAAGTATCGACTACTTAAGAGGATTGATACCTTGTAGATACTAGTTATTCCTATATGAGGTTATGCTTTCTGTGAAGAGTCGTACTAAGTACTCTAACAGATATGTCTATTTGCTCTAACAGCCTAAGCCCGATTAGGATAGTTAAGCGAAATTAGTACTTAAGGAATTTATATCTACTTTAAATTCTAGCCCGAAATCTTATATAATACTTAATAATAAAAGGTCTTACTAACTATTTTAGCCTTAATTAAGCCTAAAAAACTTATTTTATTTAAATATCTTACTTATAGCTATTTTTAATAGGGATAAGACTTATTTTAACTCTGTATACAGTGTCTAGCACAGTGTCGTACGTACTAAACACTGTGCAATTCTACCAAGTGACTTTAACTTGTGTGACGATTGCATATAATTACAGGTATTTTGTTAGAGTAAGTAGAGATATCTGTTAGAGCAATTAGTACGACTCTCTGTGAATTATCGGCCCTCACCGCCTAAACGTCCATCCCCAAAGCCTCTCCCTGTGGCTATAACGTTTACAAGTGATCAGAAAGGATCGCCAATATACGTTATCCTAAACGGTGCAAACTAGCCCGTTCCGGCGGACGTTGAATTTTGTGGCTACAGAGTTGCTTCACTATTCGCCGTTGTTCGCCGTTGGCTTGTGACCGTTACACAGCCTAGTAGATTTACAGTTTAGGTACCCCGCTTTGAGGTCTGGGAAGAGTAACATAAGAAGGCAATTTCTTCCTTTTAAAGCGGCTGGGATTTTGTAAACCGTTGACATTCGGCTCAGTCAATAAACTTATCGACAGTACTAAGCATCACATCGATCTTGTCAATCAGCCTGTCTCTTCAGTAAGACATTGGACCATGACCTATCTTACCTGTGACTACGACAGTGAGACATCAAGCATTGCTGATGAAGGAATCGATACCCCGTTCAGTTCAGACTTTGAGGGTAAGAAGGCTCTGCATACTGTGCTGATAAAGCTAATTCAAGAGGGTAAAGAAGTGGACATGAACCAAATACTGTCTCCAAACAGTTCGGATACTGAAGACTCCTTGGAGGCTTCTGATTTGCACAGTAGACCAAACCCGCCCTTGGACCATGGTCTTTCAGCGACGCAAAGAGAGTGGGAAGCCCTATGTACTAAATACCATCAAGGCATCCAATATCTCCGAGATATCGAGGATCAGATGTTCCGCCACCAGACACAGCATTCTTGTCTCTGCATTGGTCACCAGAACCCCATGCTATACACATATCGTCACCAGCGAACGACGGATCGAAGCACTCATAGTATTCATCAAACTGTCCGTTCTCTTCTTCATCGTCTTCAGAACAACATCTCCACGAATCTCTTGCCCGACAGCCATTGCCCCAAACCTGAACTAAACAACACTGTAGAGGTATCCGTTGTTACCCTTGATACTCTAAGGGGAAAGAGGACAATGATAAGCTTGACAACCAGGTCAACAATGGATCACGTCGAGCAGTTACTTGGGTTTTGGGAATATGATCTACCCTAAATTTAAAAACCAGGCTCACAAGTCAGAATGGCTACTCTTCTTATAGTTAACATGACTAGAATGTATTTCCAGATACTGCTCTAAAGGTTTATCAGGCAAATAAAGACTTACCAGTTTAAGGTAAGGGGTGTAATCTTATAATTACAGTCTGTAGGCAAATTACGATTTCTATTTATGATCTGGAGTTTACAGGGTTTGATTAATTCGTTTTTCTCCTGAAAGTAACGGCTTGACGTGTTCAGGGAGGTTGCACAGCAGCATCAAAAGGTAAGAAGTTGGTAGGAGTACTCAGTGCTAAGGAGGGGTCAAGCATCTACTTAGTCAGGTTGTCTGGACGGCATCACACGCTCAATTAACAGAAAGATATAATATTAGTAGGGCTATTCTGAGATAAGGTTATCATCACCTTGGCAATTTGGAAAACCTCTTCGAAGCCTACTAATATCGGAATCTAATCTTTGCTGATAGGAAAGGATTCGGTGGCAAAGTGTTCTGGTCAGATGATAGAGGCTGGATATCGTTGCCGAAATTGTGAGAATAGAATTTAGGCCATAACAGCCAGTCTGTCAAAATCAGGTGCCCAACCACCATTGACACCCGAAATTGTAATAGTGTTTGGCCCACTGGTGCTGAAGCCAGAAAGCTCTACAGCATAGCCCTTGTACACATCCTTGTCCCAGTTATAACCCGTCAGTGGAAAGCTCACTGTCTTCGCAGTACCGCCATTGACCTTGATAGAAGCCAGGCGCTCGTTGGTACTACCGCCGAAACCTACGTCGCCGTTGATGTAATCAAATAGAACATTTTGAGTGGCCTTGGACGTGCTGATATTCGAGAGGACAACCTGGCCGTTGGAGCTGCCACCGAGGTTGCCGACTTTGGTCGAGGAAGTGCAGCCAGAGCAAGAGGCAGTCTGTGCCCCTGATGATAACGACCCGGTGGAGACAGAAGTATACTTGTAATTGGCTGTACTACTGGCTTTCTTGATGTTTGAGAGACGCAATGCGACAGAGCCATGGCCGTTGACCTGCTTGGAGAAGGACGAAGCTCCAGTGGTAGTTTTGCCCGTCCACAGATCCTTGATATCGGCTGATTGATAGCCGAGGGCGGAGAGCTGGAGGCTAAGGGTTCGAGCACTGTTGCTCTGGTCGACATACAGGACTGCAACATCCCCGTTGGCAAGCGGTCCCGCCCACAAGTCTCGATCGCTGGTCCATCGCTGCACTAAGCTGACGGGCTTGACGGCTGAGTCTTGGTTGATAGAGATCAAGTCCTTGTTCTGAAGAACAGCCACGGTCTGGGCCGACAGCGCCGTGATATCCGTGGAGATCATGAGAGCGGATTTGAGCATAGCCCATAGAGCAAAATGGGTCGCCTGTTCGTCGAACGTCATACCAGAGTTACCAACCTCGAGAAGATCAGCATCGGCAATGTGGCCAGGACCTGAGAGGTTCCTGTGTGCAATGTGGATGGCTTGGTTGGAGATGCGGTACACATTGCTCCAGCCTTCGCCAATGTCGTCTGAAAGGCGGAAAGAGGTAGATACACTCTGCGTCCATTCCGCGGGACCTTCGAGGCCACTAGACGAGGAGTATGGAACACCCCATTGGCAAATGAGCATTCCAGGAATTCCGACCTTTTGTAACTCGCTCCACATTGTGCCGAAACGAGTGACAAAGTCAGTTCGTGGATCCTTGGGGGCATTGTTGGTGGTGCTATCAGCGTAGCAGTTGTCATCTGGACCATGCCTTGATCAGTACGATAGTCTCTGTTTGTCATAAAAAAGTACTTACATTTCAAATACTCCGTATTTAACGATTTGAAAAACTCGGCGTCGACGGCTTCGTGGCCCAAGGATCCCAGCACAGGGGATGGGTACTGGGGATCACACATACGCTCACCAGCATCGGAATACATGGTCCACTTCATGCCCTTGGACCTAGCCAAGTCACTCAAAGGCTTAAGACCGTCTGGAAAAGCATTGGAATCAATCTTCAGCGCACCCGTAGTTGGGTCACGCTGTGTGTCGCGAGAGGCCCAACCGCAGTCGATCTGGAAGAAGTTGTAGCCAGCATCGACGAAACCACGGCTAGAGAGGGCTTCAATAGCTGCGGCGATGGTCTTGTTGTTGGGGCTGCATGAAACCTGATTGTATGAGTTCCAGCCCATGACGGGAGTGGACTGAAAGGATTGACCAGAGGCCAGCGAAGGTATGGCGGCAACCGCCAGGATTGAAGTGATGGATTTCATTGTAATGATAAGAAGGTCTGTTTGCCAAAGGGCCGGAATAGGTATATCCAGAGATACTTTTCTATGAGGTTGATTTGATGGGTTGTCAACACTTCCAAGGCTTGCTATTTATGCTTCAAATTTCCAGTCTCATACATCCAGCAAGATACATCGAAAGGTTCCGTGCATTATTCTGGTACTAGCACCGCAATCGGGCCGTTGTCATTTCATTGCAGTATGCCCAAATTTGCTAGATGTGTTATACCAGGGTATCTGGCACCTGGACAGAAGATCCCCCGTGGGGAAAGATCACGGGCCGCAGAAACTCGTTCCATTCCGCGATGATCTGCGCCCAGGCCTCGTCGAATCGAACAAGCCCATATGTGCGGCTAACTAAACATAGACGCTACAGACTCAAACTGGGGATCCATTAGTGCGGTTCCCAGCTTGTCGGCATCCAGCAGCTGGTTTGAACTTTATATAATCACGGATCCAAGTGATTGGCGCGCTTTCGTTTCCTCCTCCAATTACGAAAATTCGTGGGTAAGTCAAGTATGTAATATAACCTCTGATGCAAGGGAGGGGGATAACGTCTTAGTCTGCGGCCTCCAGAGATTTGATGTATGTCCGAGATATTCTTGGTGAGTGTTGTGTTGTTTTTGCTTGATAGACCTGGCAGCTCTTACTTGCATCATGCGCGTTGGGTCGTTCCGTGAATGCTTTCTTGGAGATTGCCATGGAGTAGATTGCCCTTCAATGCAGGAAAAAGGCTTTGTTCTCTGTCAAGTAATTGTATTCACATCATGTCGACCTTTGACTTTAACGAGTGGTCTAAGCGCACCAGGATCCATGTCACGCGCGTCGTGTCGGGATAAGTTTCGGGAGGCAAAGGCAACACGACCTCAAAGCAGATAATGCAAGCAGGGCTATTTAGCCATGGAAGGATGGTGTCAGAAAACGGATTGCCAAGGCTCAAGTCCCGGAATTCGGCAGGGCGCGGGAATAGACACGCGACGACAAGGTCTCCGGCTATCGATGCCGTGGAAAATACCCCAACGGCGCTAGAATGCAGCCTGGAGAAGCAAGAGCTACGCGTTGATAGGCGCGTTTAACACTAGCGCAGGTCTAGTCGCGGTTCATCTCTTGGAGCTTATCCCCAAACGGACTCTCAACCCCGTGGAGTTACCCCCAATCCCCATTCTTGACCCCATTAACTCTGTTCCCCCTCATGACGCTAGAAACGAGTCTGGAGAAGGCACAGATAGTACGGCCGAGATACCACCGTTTTATCCGCGATGCCAAGCTCCCATAGGCGCGTCTAAGACGAGGGTTTATCTCCTTGTCACACTTCATCATTGGATTCTCGGATTGCCTTTTCTCGTGCTGGGAGAGAATCTGCAGATCAGCATATAATGAGTCCACGGCCGACCCATTTCTCACCATCATTAGCCTTCTGAGACACCGCTCTCTCATCCCCCTTCATTACATCTTACTCTCATCGTTGTATCAACAGCCAACATGGGTATCTCAGAAAAGGAGGAGCCAGTCTCCGCTGCTGAGATTGAGACTCAGAAGCATACCATCAACCACCAGGCAGATCTCGACCACAAGGCTGAAATCGCCCAATTCAAAGGCGATGCCATCGAGGCTGAAAATGCCGAGTTCAACATGGGCGTCCTCGAGGCCGTCCGTGCCTACCCTATGGCTACGCTCTGGGCATTCATCATGTCGTGCACCATCGTAAGTTCTCCCCCATGGACCGTGTCTTTCTCTCCCAAGCTGACAAAACCAGATCATGGAGTCGTACTGCGTCTTCCTGATGGGAAACTTCATCGCCCTGCCCAAGTTCGCACAGGACTACGGTGTCTACAGCGCAAATGTCAACAAGTATGTCATCACGGGTCCTTGGCAGTCTGCCCTACAGTGCTGCGGTCCCGTCGGTGCGCTTATTGGTGTTACTATTGCTGGCCCGATTACTAGTCGCATTGGTTACCGCTGGGCCACTATCGGAGGTCTGATGCTTCTTAATGCCTTTATCTTCGTCTTCTTCTTTGCCAATTCGCTTTCTGTTATGGTAGCTGCCCAGGTCCTCGAGGGTATTCCATGGGGTATCTTCATTGCCAACGCCCCTGCGTATTGCAGTGAAATTGTCCCCATGAGACTGCGTGCTCCTGCAACCCAGATGTTGCAAATGTTCTGGGCCATCGGTTCTATCATCGTTAACGGCGTCGCGTATCATTACAACGGACTCGAAGAGAAGGCAGCGTACAGGTTCGTACTGCATACACTACCCTGCCTTTTGAGCTTACAAATGAGAATCAATTCTGACAATGTCTTTCCTGCAGGGTTCCCATCGCTCTCCAGTGGATATTCCCAACGCCTCTTGCGATCCTGATCTTCCTTGCCCCTGAATCCCCATGGTGGCTCACCCGTCGCGGCCGATACGATGAGGCCGTCAAGGCTGTCGCCCGCCTTGGTCGCAGCACTGTGGTCAAGAACCATGAGGAGTCTGTTGCTATGATGCGTCGAACGATCGAGCTCGAAAAGTCCGAGAGGGAACCTAGCTACATCGAGCTTTTCAAGGGAACCGACTGTTACCGAACCCTCATTGTGTGCGGTGTATATGCTGCCCAGAACTTGACTGGCAACCTGATCGCCAACCAGGCCACATATTTCTTCGAGCGTAAGTCTCCATGCTTCGCTATTCCACTCGACAATAGCATGTACTGATACATTTGACAGAGGCCGGCATGACCACAAACACTGCTTTTGCCCTCGGACTTATTACCTCTGCCTTGCAGATGATCTTTGTCATGTTTTCCTGGATTCTGACTACCTACATTGGCCGACGCACCATCTACGTCTGGGGTTCATTTATCAACGTCCTGTTCCTCCTTGCCTTGGGTATTGCAGGCAGTGTCGGGAAGAGTAACGCAGCCTCATTGGCCCAGGCCTCATTGGGTCTCATCGTGTCTGTTCTCTTCACACTTGGCCCCGCTCCTGTTTCATATGCCATCATCGGCGAGACATCAGCCATTCGCCTCAGGCCTCTTACGACCGGTATCGGCCGTGCCAGTTACTACCTGGTCAACATTCCCTGCATCTTCTTGTCGAGCTATATGCTTAACCCCAAGGTATGTCCATTTAGCCTCTACATTCATTGACCTGATACTAATACTGTCCTGTAGGAAGCCAACCTCGGCGGAAAATGTGGCTATGTCTGGGCTGGAACGGGCTTTGTGTGCTTTATCATGTCATGGATCTGGCTTCCCGAGTTCAAGGGTCGCTCCTACCGTGAGATTGATATCCTGTTCAACCGTCGCGTTCAGGCCCGCAAGTGGTCCAAGACTGTTGTCGACCCCAACGACGATGAGTAGATGCTTTTAGGACAGACAGACAGATAGGCGCACGTGATCTATGTTGATCATTTAGATATAGTTATATCAGATTGATTCATCTACTTGCAGTTTCTGTTTCCGCAAACCATGCCACCTACTAGCACCTAGTATCCCAGATCGTTAGTATCTAACGGAATACAGCTTGCTTATTTCATGCTATTCATCGATATCCTGTGACCGTCTGAACTCCTTCGCTGTGCTATCTCTCTTCTAAATTTCTCTTTAACCTACCTTGTCACTGTTGGCTTCGAATAGTAAATGAAGTTGATGACAGGCTTATTGTAGGTGTCAGTTGCAGTGATCTTGGCAAGCACTCTGACGGCCTGAACACAATCGTCGACAGGCAATCCACTGTTCAAGGGAGCACGTTCAATGGTCATCCTTCCCTTTCCGTCTATTCGAGACGTCTAACAATTTCATCCCGCACACCTTTCGAATTGGAGATAGATTGCTGGCATCAACAGTAACCAAGATAGGCGATCCCCGGTAGTCGATGGTGTTATCGCGCTCTGGAGTAGCATCGCTTCTGATGGCGGATCTAGCCCGCCCCTAGCCGTTTTCTGGAGCAAACCCCTCATCATCAAGGCCCGATGGCTGATTACCTCCAGAAAGACTACTTGTACCGTTGTTTGCAAGATCCAAAACAAAAAGACAAATAGCCTTTGGAGTTCTTGCTTTTCCAGCTATGAAATTGTATTTTCCCGGACTTGCACGGAGCCAATTGCTTGACTGACGCGTAGTTGGACTACCCTGAAGACCACGATGTAGGAGCACCTGGGTGAGAACCTGCGGCGAATTACTGAAGTATGGGCCAAAACAGGAACTGAATCTGGTGCAATGAATTAAGAAATTTTTTTATTTGAGCTTGGTGAATAGAACAGTATTCAAACACCCGGCACCAACGCAATCACTGCCCAAGACCTCCTAGATCTCTCGATGTCGCGTTCAGCTCTCAATATCACCCAGTTTGCCCATAATGTTACAAAGGTCTTTATCGGCAGTCCTCCACTCCTCCTGGATGACCTTGGATACCCATGGACCCCTCGGCTTTAGCCTGAACTTGAACGGCTTGGGCTCCGCCATAAACCAGACAACCTCCATCTCCATTTCATCTAAATCTCCGACAGCCTCAAAGTCAAATGCCCAGATCATCGCCGCAACCTGGGCGAAGGTACCGTCTACGGCAACACGTTTTCCAAGACAGCTTCGCCGACCGTGACCGAATACTGGCAACGGGAGGAAGGATTTCAGTTCTCCTTGGTTCTTAATGTCTGCGAGCATGCTTTCACCGTCTAGCCATCTTTCGGGAATAAATTCGTCGAGGTTGCCTAGCGACGGGTCAAACGCAGCTTCGTCACGACCGATAGACCACGCATTTGTCAAGACCATTGCATTCTTGACGATGCTGATACCCTTAAAGTCGTCTTGTTTGTCTGCCCGACGGGGTACGCCTGCTGGGGAGATAGGTCGCCAACGCAGAAGCTCAGATATGATGGCGTCAATGTAACATAGAGAGGATCTGTCGGTGAAGCAAGGGAGTCGATCCCGTCCAACGACTGCATCCAGTACGTCATGCGCTCGCTTCATAAAGTTCTTGTTGGCCGTCGTCGCAGCGATGAATAGCCAGAGTATTGTACGAGTGCTAGTCTCTATACCACCTTGGACACTCGTCGCAAGCGTGAAAGCGAGGTCAATGTCGGGAATCGGCTCCTTGGCGTATTTCGCTGCAAGGGAGCGTGCTTGTTTCGTTGCGTTCCACCCAGGACTGTCATCACCAAGGTTCAACAAGTGCAGGTTGAGGTCTTTCTGCTCGTTGAACAATTCATCGGCAGCTTTGCGCCAGGGTGAAATGGCTGCTGGGAGATTGGCAAGGAACGGGAAGATATCGGGCAGACCAGGCCTTGAGGCATACGAGGTGACCTTGGCCTGCGTCTCACGGACCCGCTGATAAAGTGGCTCATCGAGGGTGGGAACACGGACACCATAGTGCAATGCAAGAATAATACTAGCTTGCGCGCGTTCGAGCAAGGGGAAGACATCGTCGCTGGCAACGACTCCTGATTTGTGGTCGCTTAGTTCGACAAGGTCCTTGACGAGCTGCTTGGCTTCTAGTTCCATGACGGGCTGGTAGCGCGGAGCAGCAATACCACCGAGCGATGGAGACAAGATGCGATGATGAAGCTTCAAATGCGCATCCATGTCATGCATCAGCGTGAACCGTGACTGTCCTGGCCCAGCGCCTGTGATCATCTCCATGCCCACGGACCTTGGACGATTGCTATACCAAGCGCCCCTCTTGCCCAGCAGCTCTGTCGCTGCCTCGGCTGTGTTGATAATAACAACGGGAACTATACCGAACAGTTTCGACGTTGCGATAGCGCCATTCTTTTCCACCCAAGCGTCCCATCGCAGAAGTGGCTTCTCGATTGGTGAGTTGTGGATGTCGCCGATGATAGGCAGCTTGAGGGGCCTCTGCTCGCCTTTTCTAGCTGGTGAAAAAAAGTAAAATAGCGTTACACCGGCAATAATACCGAGCACGAGAAGCGAAATTGAAGTAACCGCCATGCTGACTACTGATCTATGTCTGTCTAAAGTTGCCAGCGATGCTCGCCAGCACGCATCTTAAACCACTCACAGGCCAAGACAATCCCCGCACGGGGTTACTTCCAGATCCAGATATCCTCCGCAAATATTATTATCAACCTGCATTGTTTTATCTCTAATCCGATAAGACCTCTTACTCCAGTGACAGAGGTATTATTGGGAAGCGAATTGATGTATCCAATAATGAATCTATTCACACGAATTGATGCGTTATCTGGGGCTTTGCACTGAAGCCAAGAGAACCGGACCGTCATAGATTTTGTTATTTCAGATCGACAAGGCCTGAAAAGTTGATTTGAAGAGATTAGAATAGAGAATCAGTTGGCGTTGGCACGCCAAGCTGCATGTGACAGCGCTATGACAGTACACGCGTGATTGTTTCCGAGAAGCTAGGGCCGTGCTGTTGACGCTCGAGTGCATTCTTGCTTCACCTGAACTCTGGTGCACGAGCATGCAGTAACTAATCCTACATAAAAAAATCTTTACACCTTCTCTTTCTAGAGACATACTCCACTCTGTTTGTCCTGAATAGTGAGATGAATATCTGTTTGAAACATCCCGGCCGCTAATCATAATAGCTGGACTTGACTGTCCTGACTCTAAAGGTAACAAGCCTTCCTGATTGGGTATAGTGATAGAAACATGTCCAAGCACCGCGTTTCAGAACACGGTTTCTCAGGGCATGCATCTAAGTATAGCGCAACGTCAAAGACATTTTGCAATAGCAGTCTCTTCGAGCATGTGAGATTTTTCAGCCTGTTAGACTCTTGAATATATATGTGCGTGATGTCCAATAATTAGTCACAACTATTCTCACACTCATCTCGTTTCTTCATCATTCGTTACCTTTTTCAACATGTTGACCACTTTGTTTCTTTCTGCCTTGGCCTGGAGCCAAATTACAAATGCCCATGGAACCATCACCAGAGTAATTGGTGCAAATGGTGTTGTTATGCCAGGACTTACTAGTAAGAGTATTCATAGGTAACTCGAACCTGGAGCTAACAGGCAGCAGTCCTTGATGGAACACCTCGATCTTCTACCTCTGCTGCTTCCGGTGCGCAGGTCGATACCAGCGTGATCCGTGACCCTGAACTTGGCACCAGTAAAGCCTCCGCACTTGGTCGAACTAGCAAAGGCCCAGTTGACGGCGCCCGCGTCATCAAGGCGTTTATGAAGGGTCTCAAGGGCCGGTCCCTTGCTGACACTATCCTTGGGGGAGGTGAAGAAGGTGAAGTGGCATGGCAAGCAACGAATGTTATTTGATAGCTAACACTCTATAGCTACCAGAGAAGCCGTGTCCTTTGTGACTGGAAATGCGGGTGCAGTTGTAAATGGTAGGCTTTCATCAATATGGTTTTACTCAAGTTTCCAGTAACTGACCTATTTCAGGTGTGCAAGACGGGATCGAAAGCTCCCCAGTTGGTGGCTTGGCCCTAGGTATGTCTGCAGAAGCAGTTGGCAACGTGAAACATATGCTGACCGACAGTAGGAGCTGAGCATGGGGTCAACGGTCTTCTGGATGACTTCTTTCAAACCGCAAAGGGCGTCCCATCTCCTCGTGGATACATCGAAGACGGCATCCAGAATTCTACTGGAGTTGGCGCCAAGTCTGGGCTGCCAACCACTGCATCCGACGGAACTCTCAAGCTGATTTACCATCAGGTTCGTGACCATGATCTTCATTTATGATTCATATTGACTCTTCATCGTACAGGTCAACGAAGACGGTGCTGGTCCTTTGCTCGTCGACATTGACTTCACTTCAGGAGGGACTGATCCGAAAGCCTTCAAGTCCGCTGAAGTAGTTCAGAACATTATTGGCGTATTAGGCTTTTCTACTGTAAGCTCGACTGACTTCCCGGTTGTTGTCAAAGTGCCTACTGGTCAGGTTTGCACCGGAAAGGTGGCTGGCGTTTCTGGTGTTTGTATTGCAAGGGTGCGAAACAGCGCTACTGCTGGCCCCTTTGGTGGCGCTGGTGCGTTCACTCATAACCCAAAGGCTGCAAAGGGGAAGAAGTCCAGCGCGAAGTTCCGCCATCGCCATGTCTGATTTCCGGGTTGTTGTATGCCGGGACTGCCTTGTGTTATATCCTTGTGAACAGCTCCTTGGAGTAACCCATAATTGTACCTTTCTAGTTACTTCTTATCCTATAGCATATTCTTAATACACTGCCAAACCGCCTATTACTAAAAACAATATGTAGTATCCCTTGGCCAGGTTTAGGTTAAAACAACTATAGCCTTGAAGTTGTAGCTATAATTAAGAAAAGGATATGTATTAGCTAGTAGGTATTATTAGCTGGCTGCTTGCAGCAGCTATTATTAACATGAATTAAGCTATTAGGGGCTAGGTATAAAGGTAGAGGCTTATAACAGTTAGATTAACCTAGCCACGCTAGCCAGAACGAGTAATAAGTATAGGACCACATTATGTGTACTATACCTAGGATTGTTATAAGATAATTTAAAAAAGGGGTAAATTTAGGGATAATAAAAAAGAGTTTAGTTTATATAATTACACTACCTCGATTTGCTATTTAAACAATCTAATAGTAGTAAATCTTAACCTTATTTATATTTTTATATTTATTTCTACCTTATAATTAGTATTTAGTTAGTTATTGACCTGGCTAAAAGGTTTGCATTATAATGTCAATTTCCAAGGTTTTCCCATGGCACTATTAGATTCTCTTTATAGTTCTCGAGGTACACGTTCTGGCAGACTTTTAACTCACTGGGCATCCTAATAACTCTTCCACAGCTAAGTGTGATGTTCACGTCCCTTTTTCTAGTTCCAATATTACCATCTAACCACTTTCACTCCCTTGCTCCGTCAGATAGTGCAGGGCCTTTCTGGTCGCCCTCTCCTGTGCACAAGCCATGCGACGCTGAATCGGCCTGGAACACTCCCCAACTCCGCGGCCTCTGGTACGCATACATCGCCGCTCTTGCCTTCAGTGGCATCATTGAGCCGATGCTCCTGTACGTGGCTCGGTACAAACTGCGAGACATCTGTGACGCGGAGGAGGTGATAAAGACGGTTTTGTTTGCGTTTATAGCCTTTGACATTTTCCACGCAGGTGCGACATTGGCTATTGCAGGCGTAGCAGCGGTACTTCCTGGACCTTACAGGCACATATGCGCTATGGTTAATGTTTGGGTTCCGGCCGCGTGGATGCTTTTGCGGATGTTGTGGGTAGTAGGTGTTAGGAGAAAGTTTGCTATTACTGGGATAAAGCGCGAGTAAGCGCTACTAAGAGTTGTTTCCGAGGAAGGTTGTCCAAACCGAATAATAGCAGAACTCAACCCATTGCTACTTACAATCCGTTAACTTCCAGTATTGAAGATCATGGAATCCATCCCCAGTTCAAGTTTGCACACTACTTAGATGCCCTGCGTAGAATAGTAGCGTGCAAGAGATTAACTCCTGTACTCCCCAGAACGCATTAAAGGATCCTTCAAGAAGACTAGAAGTATGGATGATGGGACGTGGTGTTCTTTTCCATAGCCTGCAAACAATCCCAGTGCTCGACAATACAGGATCCCTTAGTTCTGTAAACATCAAAGACATTTGTTAAAGAGTCATTGACGCCCCCAGCTTTGATATGAATCGTCGTATACTCCGGCCCTACCATAACACGGGCAATCTTGAACGGCCATGTTAGCTACCCTTTTATTTCACGTCTCCCAAGAAGGAAGGATACCTCAAATGTATTATCTTTAGAACCAAATAATGGCGACAGGATCTTGACAGCTTCATCTCTCCCGTCCGGAATGCTAGGGTTGTGCTGCACGTAGTTGCTTGCTACATAGCGCTCAAATGCACGTTTGACGTCTTTTTCAGTGTAGAATGTATATGCGAAATCGTTCATGGCCGTTTGGATCATAGATTGGCTAAGATCGGGACTGGTGGTTGAGGGGCAGTCCCAGATTGTGACGTTGCTGGTGTTGATGCCGGCAATTTCGACAACGCGCTCAGTGCTTGTTGCTACTACTTTGTTGGTAAGCACGATCAGTGCGCTTAGCATCAATGAGTGTGTGAACATATTTTGAGTTTTCCTGTTTCGTGCAAGACCATGTATTTATGCAATGTCCAGTAAAGCAAGAGGCGAGATAGCTGTTATATATCTATGGCGCGTATTGCTAATTTGACTAGAGCGAAAATCCGGGGAAACATTGGGGGTGGAGGTTCCGACCCGGTCCGACTAAGTCCGAACCGAACTGTTAAGGTTGGGTAGATCTAAGACTATTATTAGACTCAAGTTAAATAGTAGAAGTTAGTAATTTTACAATAGCTTAACTCTTTAAGGAGAATAATAAAAAGGTAGTACTATTTTCCCCTTGTATGCATGAGTTAGGGGGTGGATGGGTCCTCAGCGAATGAGGGTGCCCACAGTCATGCACGGGAGGGTTGAAAATAGGCAGAAATGCAATTCTCTGTGACTACAGAGTTCAGCTTCACCGACTCTGCGCCACTAACGTCACAGATTTATCGACTCAGCATGTCAAATCATCGTGAAAAAGAGGGTAATGATGGAGTAGGTATTGGACTTTACTATCAAACCACGACTCGTTCAGTCTTTATCAAACGGCACCTTTCTTTAATAGCGAATTTCCACTCTTTGGCAATTTTCCAAGAAAGCAGAACCCCAAGCCCAATGAGAAGCCCAAAAGAGACCAAGATCGCCAAAACGCTGACACCAAGCGCCAGCCCCTGCCAGTTAGCACCGCCACCGGTTTCAAGTAAGGCCACCACCTGTAATCCACTCAAGGTTACAGACGTGATTCCGATTGTGAAGAAAATTGGTGCATAGAAGCGTCCGAAGTACTGTCCGTATTGGAAGTCAACTTTCTAAAAGTAGGATTTTCGTAGAATAATCGGAGCGTAGAAGTCGAGACGAGTGAGGCGTATTTGACCATAGGCATAGCGTAGAGAAACATCCTTATCTAGGATCCTATTAAAATCAGAGGTGAAATCGCAGAACTGCTCCCAAGAGATGCTTTCTGGAATAAGATAAAGAGTAGGGTCTTTGGCGATGTGAAGTCGGACTTGTGCTGGATGAGATAGAAATATGTGCGAAGATAACCTAAGGCCGCTCTCTGAATACGCACGTCTTCGCGCGTATTGCTACTGCAAAGATGCTCTCTCCAAAAGTCATGGGACCTGACGAACTGTGGAAGAGGCTTGATGAAAACACGGTCGTTAATCCATACGAGATGTAGCTTTGGGTTCTCTGTTACGACGATCGACCGGCCTTGTAGTAACTGTCTATGCAATGGCCATATGTTTGTGCTATCTTGCTTCGACATCCACCAGAGCTTATCCGAAACCCGATCTAGATCGTCTGAGCAAAACTCAGATGTGAGCAGTTTCCTGATCTGATCCCGGTTGTGACGAGTTGGAAGGTTCTGATATAGGATGGCAATTTGTTACAGATGACGACGAGCCCAATGCCTGGTGTAAGAATATTCATCAGCGGGACGACTGATTATGAGGCTGGAGCGCCACTGAGCCGCAGCGCTTCAGGTCGCAATGTTATTGGCTGACATTCAGTGCCTCGATGTAATTTCAACCCCCCTGTAATTCGTCCTTCTTGAGATTATTAATGAATAAGTCAGTGTTGATCCTGCCTGTTAGTAAATGCAGTCTGATTTAACCATCTTATCAACTTAGTCATAATTCCACTTAATATACTGAATAAACACTTGAACGATTTGTATAAGCTACTGTTATGTATACTGCTAAGCTGATAATCGTAGATACTTGGCTTATTTTATCTTTGAGCAGGCAGGGCTTAATATTCCTAACCTTGATAGTAGTTTGAGGATCATGGCTAAAGACACTATGAATTACTTCAAAATTAGCTTGTTAGCTGATTGAGCAAGTCTACCTGATTATATCATAAGCCTGGAATGGATATAATTACAATAACTTGTGTTCCGTTAAAGCCGGTGTCTTTCCGGAGCGGGGAAACATCACAGGGCTGATCCCCGGCACGCGCCTTTGATCATCATGCTATAGGTGCTTGCAGTTAAATTTCCGCCGGTTAATTAAAACAAAAACTCTACATTTAAGCAGGGTTAGCTATTGGCGGAGTGTTCAAAGATCGCCAATCATAACGCACCTCCACAAGACTTCTTAATGTTATTACACGACTCGCTCGGCTATAAGTAAAGTATGCTAGATGAGCATGTTGATCAAGGAGAAACTGGGAGTCTCGAAATGAGGAGCAAGGTTCTGCCTAAACTCTAGGCTAAATGGGTTTATTTTATAAATTGGCATCATGCATCTTATGGATGCATAATCTCAAGACTTAAAGTCAATGTTAAATGATTCTTTTACGCAACGTATCATTAAGAAGATGCACTTGTACTCTACTTTCCTCTTCGCTGTACGCTTATCGGTGGCAGCAGATATCTTCGTTGATCGACGAGGACAAGATCACAATACCGGGTCGGCTGGGAAGCCCGTCAAGAGTATTAAAAAAGCACAAGAGCTTGTCCGTGAACTCATTCCGTTCGCCAAGGATGACATCACTGTACACCTAGGCCCAGGTACTTGGGTACTTGACGAGCCCGTCATGTTCAGCAATGAAGACTCGGGTATCAATGGCTTGACGGTGACATGGGCAGGTTCGGACACCGTCATCTCTGGAGGTTATGAGATCAGTAATTGGACTGAAGGCGATAACGGGATATGGTCTGCTCCAGTCCCCAGAGGCACAAAATCCCGTAATCTTTACGTAAACGGGTTGACTGCTCAGTATGCCAGACGGCAGATCCACAATCGGACGGATTTTGAGTACACTAAAGTCGGAATGACCTGGAACAGCTCGGATTATGACTGGATCACGAAAACCCCAGGCATTGAGAATGGCGAGCTTCGGGCCGTAAACTCTTTTACCGATCGGGTTGCACTCATCGAAAAAGTTGGGGATCGCGTGCTTGAGATGAAGAGTGATATTTGGGCTAACCAACTCATCGGTTATGACCAAATCGCAGAGCCGTTCTGGGATGGAGGCGTATGGATTCAAAACGTCAAAGCCTTGCTGACCGACGGCGGTCAGTTCTACCTTGACAGACACGAGTCGACAGTCTATTACAAACCGCTAGAAGGCGAAGATATGGCTACCGCATCTGCCTATCTTGGAATCGAAGAGGTCCTCATGGTCGTCGGCGGAACCTATGAAGAGCCGGTCCACGACTTGCACTTTGAAGGAATTACTTTTAAGCACAGCACTTGGCTGCAGCCGGATACTTATGGGTATATAGATCAACAGACAGGTGGTCACATGGGAAATGATAGTCTGTGGCCTAATTTTGAAGCTTCGAGGCCCCATTGGTGGCAGATGCCCAGTGCGATACAGATCAGTGCGGCATACAACATCACCATGAAGTCCTGTACTTTTCGAGAGCTTGGGGCCGGAGGCATCGGTATTGGAAACGACAAGAACGCGCACTTGACGGGCATTGGGCTCGGAGCATACAACATTCACATTGATAACAACTATTTTACGCAGGTGATGGGGAATAGCATCACCGTGGGAGGTATACAAGCCGATGCGCACCACCCATCGAAGCCAAAGATGCTCGTGTCAAACATCAATGCGTCCAACAACATCTTCAATAACAATTCGGTCTTGTGGTCATCAACTGTCCCTATTCTTTTCACATACACACAATTCTCTTCCATTACACACAACGATATTTATAATCAGCCATACAGTGGTATTTGCCATGGCTATGGTACGATCCATAATTCCCTGACGAGTAAGACTGCTAATGGGTTCTAGGCTGGGGAAGCAATGATGAAGGGGGTAGCCCGGAGTACGTCAAGCGAGGTCTTTATAATTACCAGCCGCTCTATGATACACCCACCGTCATGAAGAACAATTTAATTGAGGGAAATCTGATTCATCATTTTGGCCAATCTCATACTGACTTTGGAGGCGTATACACGCTATCACGTTCACCAAACACAACAGTGTCGTCTAACTTCATCTATGACGCAGGGTGGCAAGCTATGTACCCTGGTACGTCGCTCACATTAGTCACCATAATGTTTGCTGACGCTGAGAATAGACGAAGCCTCGAGAAACATCACCTGGTACAATAATCTGGGTTTCACCTCAGGAAAGTATTATGCGCCAAACGATTGGATTCCAGAACAGCTCACCGGATGTATGTTCACCATCCATGTATGCCAGAAAAAGTGCTGACAGGACCAGGGAACACCGTGATTGATAATTGGGGCAAGCTCGGAGTCAAAGACAACGAGATCTTAGATGGGTTCCCGAATCATTCCGGAAGACGCAACAACACGTTTCTACGTAACTACCTTGCGCCCTACGTCAATGGAACAAGCCTCATTGCACAGAAGGCTGCATATCGTGCAGGTGTTATCCCGTCAAAACGCAAGGGAAGGCCCGTCACAAACGACCCAGATATCGCGGATGCCTACTTGGATGTTGAAGTTGGCAATGGACTTGTCATGGTTAACGTGACTAACTTTGATGATTTGGACTTCGAAGATGTCATCTTTCGTATCTCGGGACCTGGCGTCACGTTTGCAGAGAAGTCTGTCCCTCGCTCCATCCCAGCTGATGGCTCTGGAGCGGCAGTGTATGCCTTCTCTGGCTCTCCGAAGGGGAACGCCACAGTCAGGGTAGGCTACGTGAACCTGAGAACTGGGTCATATAGCAGAGAGAAGAGTTTTCCCCTCCCTATGTAGTGAGATGTCTAGCCTGAAATACATAAGCATGGAGGAGTTGTTAGTTGTTACTGATCTGCTTCTCACAAGGGCTCGCTGTCTGACAGAAGCCTGTCTTTTCTGTCTAATAACAAATTAATACAATACATCAATCTTCCTTCAAAACCAATTATTTTATCACAGACTGGAAAATTCATGGAAATGACTATTCAATCTAGCTGAATTTACAGCGAGCCCCTTTAGCTCACCCTCTTCAACCTGTGTTTGCCCATCCACTCCGGTTTCATGAACAACACATAAGCCCTAAACCCCATCGCGACACCCATTGCCAACCCAAACCCCCAAGTCAGCTTGGTAGGATAAATCCCACTACCTGCTTCCCCAGCATGCCACCCCTGCCAAAGCAAGAGCGGGATAGCCATAGCCTCGAAAGAGGCCAGCATCTGATACGCGATTCGCCTTGTCTCTACCGCCCCAGCTTTATTCGGGATTCCAAGTACAATTGGTACCGTCATGGCGGCTATGCCCACGCCAAACAGTTGCATTACTGGGGCAGCGAGAGGGGCTGCAGAAGTGTCATTGGCGAAATATATTCGTCCAAAGGACTTTTCCGCATCGAATACCATGGGGATAGCCAAAAGTATATTAAAGACTGATTCAGTGGCCGATATGATTTGGATAATTGTGCCAGGCGCCGATGGATCGATCTCCACTGATAGTTTGGCGTCCGTTCCGAGGCGTTTGTTTGTGTTTGCCATAATTATGTGTCTGGGGAATGATTACTAGTGTTTTTCTTTTTAATAAGTCGGGATATCCTGTAGGGGTAGAGACCTAAAGTCCTGGGAGACTGGCTGTCTTATAAACATGTTCGCAACCAGAGGTAGAGAGAAATCGGCACATTGCCTTCCAGCTCAAACTGCATGACAGTCTATTGGACCCATATATTCCAGTGTTCTGAGTGGTCCGGGAAGCCCGGATAGCTGCCATAACGTAAACGTAAACGTTATGCTTGACGTTATGCTGGGTATCCGAGCCTGAGAAATATGGTATCTACTTATATCTATACTTCCGAAGTAGTCCAAAGCCGGGGCATGGCTCGTACATAAAAGCCCGTGCAAATTGGCCCAACGTGGAGATGTCCACATGATAATCCGCCAAGATGCGATTGTTAATGTCATTGGCAAGGGTTATGGATGTATCACATAATGATTCAATTCGAGATACAGATAACTTGTGGTTTATTAGTGCTATTTTATCTTGGTTGAAAGATGGCCGTGATATCTGGCGTTAGGTTTAACTTGTTCAATCAACGGAACAAAACAATCTCGTCTGATCTGTGTCCAATACACTTTCTCCGGTTGAGGGCCTTTGTCTCCTTTCATTCTTGTTTACTGCCATCTTCTGAGTTTATTACTTCATCGTGCAGTTAGTCTTCAGAATGATAGTCATATCACTAGAGTAGCAAGAGACGTCGTAGCCTGGTTATAAGCTAGATATATTTATCAGAAGGATATCTCAGACACCTTTAACGCTTGTCGTGATCTTTAAACTTTAGCAACGGCAACAATAGGGCCTCCAGCACCACCTTCCTGAACCAAAACAACAGCATTTTGCCCTGGCGCCATTGAATCCTTGGAGGCTGGAAGAGACACTGTGACATCTCCGCCAGTCCACGTCCCGATCTTGACCACATCCGTGACAACATTGCGGTGGTCAAGCTTGATGCCCTTATTGGGTCCCTTGCGGATCTTGACCTTCTCGTCAGTACTTCTGTAGACCACTAGAATAATGTCATGATCCGCCACCATTACAGCGTCAGAGTCAATCCTGACATCTGTGTCATTCGTATCCAGGTAGATGTGCCAAGGTCTGTTCATTTGACTGGCCCTAGCTCGCTGCGCAATCTCTTGGACACTTTCCATACCGCCAGCACCGGGGCCATCGGCAACCCCATTGACAATAACTTGCGGAAAAGAGATGGTCTTGCGCTGCTGCTTCATGGCGTATGCTCTTTGACGCCGGTCCCAGGCTGGCTTGGCAAACGTATCATCCCAGCCCAAGTGGTTGAACGTCGTGACGTTGTAGGTCAGAAGAATGAGGTTTGGGTGGTTTGCAGCCTGGAGAATGGCAGGAATGGCAGGAGGACACGCCTGGCAGCCTTGAGATTGGAAGAGCTCGACCACGGCCAGAGGCTCAACGTCAATAAAGCAGGCAGCTGTATGGATGTGATTCGGGTCATCGCCTACGGGATGGCCTTGGTCATCGAGGGAAATGGCACAGACGAGAGGGGGCTGCTTCTTGCGGCGGAAGAGTTTGCGAAGAATGGCAGCCATCTTGAAGTCCAATTTGTGACGCAGGAAACAACAAAGAGAGTTGAGAATGGATCAAATGTGTTCGGTGTATATGTAGAAGAAATGTGAGGAGGGTTGGGATGGAATAGGTGAGGAAGACGGGAGTTTATATAGACCGGGAAAACACTGTATACTATTATCACTCTTCCATACTCCCCCAAGGCTTGTCAATGCTGACTGAGAATCCCAGGGCCGGACTAGATCGTCTAATGGGCATTTCATTGTGGTGCCGCGATTCGCTGGCCGAAGAGAGAAATCCTTGTTTTAGCTGAAGCTTACAGCAGACATATGGAAAATTGCTTGAGGAAGTGGCTTTAACGGTGTGTAAGCACAATTCTGGAGAATGGCCAATTATATTCCTCATTGACTCGCAGGTCACAGCGAGTGTTGCACGTGTAGGTACTCCGCAGTGGAGCTGTCATCACAGCGATACCGAGGAGACTCGCATTCTCTTCCCCAATGAGGAATAGCGCATATGTTTCAGTCTTGTGGCTGCATTATCATGTTCAACGTCTGGGCCCTGTATGATGATCCAATCCAAAAATGGAACAAAGCCAATGAACCCGGTGGCAATGAGACCGCCCCGAGTCAGCATGGCGGTGCTTACCGTTCGGGCATCGGACTGCAATGTAAGCTCACTTGGTTCACCTATCATATTGTCGGATGTTGTATTGGTAACTAAATCTTATCTCGGCAACTCGAACTTTGCTTCTTCAAGTGGGCTAAAGATTGAGGCCCAGTCTTCTTTGCGGTCTCCTGTATTATGCTATGGGAACTTTGGTTACAGTAGGCAAGCCAGAAGGCTGTCCTTGACTTGATCTTTACCGCGGCAGCTCGTATACGACAGACATTGGATACTGAGATTCAGTAAGGTGTAGACCTGGACGACTTAAGAGAAATCTACTTTTATTCAGTTCTGTAATATGTATATAATAAGGGATAAGTTAAAAGGTAATTAATATATAAAGTGCTTAATGAATCTTTATATTAAAGTATTATATCTTAAAGTATTTATTATTCTTAGTCCCTTTAGAGAAATAATATTTAAGGACTATAATATGGACTCACGAAGTATGTCTTAAGATGGCTACACGAAGTCATGATACAAATTTCTAACCTAGTTTAGGTAACCCTATTGGATCTACCGGATTAGCAGTCCAGAATCAAAGCCCTACACAGAACCAAAATTTGGTAAGACCTCTGTCTTAGGATTTTTAACTATTTAAGTTCTTTCCTAACCTATATTATATTTTAGAGTCAAACGCAAAATGATAAATTGTTAAACTCTTACCAAGAGGTACATAAGCAGCAACAGGAACAGGGAAAGACTACTATTCAAGGTTTAAGCCCGCCAGATTTCTTTTCCTTTACAAACGCAAAGGGTACATAAATATACCTTTAATATATGCTCTGATCCTTAAGAGTATAGTATAATAGAGATGTGTTATTTACAGTTAGGGCTTGTTACTTAGAGCGTAAATTAGCAGACAGAACTATAATAGACTCTTGAACGTTTTAACATATAATAAAAACAGAGTTAAAAGTCTATTCAACATCTCCTGACTACTATCATCAATCCCAACAAATATCCCATTGTCTAGCTACACTAAGTTCGGTCCACTGATTTGAGCTCGTAGCCACAAGTCCCAACTGCAAACAGCAACCTGCTTAAAGACCATTTGATTCGAGAAAGTTAGTGATGACTCCATAGGCCTTGGTAGCGTTATGGTGGAAATTGAAATTGTGGCTTGCATGTGGGTGCAAGTATGCCTCAAACTTGGCATTCTTCCAGATAGTTCGTGCCGGCTCTTCAAAGATGCCTCGACAGTCACCATCGCAGATAATGTAGTCCGTCTCTCCAGTAATAGCCTGTATCTTATCAGCTTCAGAGCCTCACGTTGGGGTTAGAGTACTTGCAAGAGCAGCGCCAGTGAAACCACTAGCGTCAAAGTTGCCGTCTGTAAGAGTCAGAAACTCTCCGATGGCGAATGACTGCTTGTACTCTTCACAGTAGGATGCGGTAGGAACATCATAGTACGGATACTTAAAGTAGCTATAGATATTTGTTAGGAACAGCGAATTAATTATAGTGGCCAAAGCTTACGTATTAATCTGCGCAATGGCATCGACCCAGGTCAAATATCCAGGATCGAGGGTTCCGAAACGACGGGGGTTCTGAAGGGATGCGACTCGGGGTACAAACGAGCGGACCAAGCCATTGGCGTTCAGCCCCGTAGTGTTGTAATTGATGGCCGTCAAGATAGCAGCGTCTGCAATGGTTGGGTTCTCGGCCACGGCAAAGTGTGTGATGAATGACCCAAAGGAAAAGCCCATGACGGCAAGCTTGGCAGGCTTTCCGAAGGTCCCAGTGTATTGACCCGACTTGACCATCTTGGCAAGCTGAACGAGGATAGCCTTTTGCTTACGAAGCTGGTTTGTGAATCCAGAGACTCTGTGTGATGAGTTAAGCTGACAGCCTGTACATGGAAGAAATATTACCTACTTTTCAGACTCGCCCGTGCCGAGACGGTCGTAGAACCAGACCGAGTACCCTTTGCTGATAGCATGCTGAACGAAGTTGTACTCGTCGGGCTGGTAGGCAGAGTTCCAATGGGTCCGGGCCTGCCCAATGCCATGAGTCGCGAGAATAATAGTTTTATGACCGGAATGCTTCGGTGTGCAGAAAGATGCAGCCAGAGTGTAGGTAGCAGTCTCATTCTTGGTGCCAACAATGGGACTCGGATATCCAGCACTCTGACGGGTTGTGGCAGCCGTCAGGAAGTCTTGGAGAGCATAGTCATCTTTCCAGTCCGGGAAGTCAAAGACCACGTTCTCAGAGGTAATGGTGACGGGGACTTGGTACTCCCAGCAGTTGGCATTGGGCGGGTAGTACGGTTGAGTAAGCGCAACGGCGCTTGGAGCAATGGACTTGGCGACAGCAAGGCCATGATTCAGGGAGGATGCAAGAAGGAAGATAGAAGAATGCATATTGAGTATTGGAGCAGTGGAATATGAACAATGATTGAGGTGTGAATGTTGTCGGTGGTTGGTGTTGAGAACGAATAGCACAGCACAGATGCTCAAGATATAGCTCTCTTATAGAAGTTCCGGATTTCGAGCATTGTGGCTGCAGTGGTAGGAGGTCTTTGAGGCTCTACAGACCTGGTAATACTCAATCTCGCTGAATGTATCTAAAAGCGGTCTGATTCTAAGCACTGTTCCCAAAACTGTCAGTGCCGCCATCTGGTCTCGCTCAGTCAATGTGCGCCCGTTGTCGGCCCCCACTCTTACAGTTACTAAAGCCAACCATCCAAAATTGCACACGAAGTTTGGTCAGCATTGGCTGACTGCATTTCAGCTGGGTCAGCACTAATGGAGGCGCTACGGATGCAGTGTCCACGTTGTAGATATATAACTGACTGCCAACCCCAAAAGGAACGATTGCGCGAGCAGCCGAGGGACTTACAGACTCTAGTGCGAGCTCGACTCAAGACCCGAGACGGGTTCCGATTGAGACCCAGAATGGTTGGCGTTCCAGGTCGCAGCAAAGGCTGCAACACCTGTAGAAAGCGCCGAGTCAAATGCGGTAAGATCTGTTCCATTACTCCATACCCCGCCGAGTCGTGCCCGATTGGTGATGCTGAGTGATTGGCTGCTCCTAGATGAAACCAAGCCTGTCTGTCTGCGCTGCACGAAAGGGGGTTTTGAATGCTTGGGATTCAATAGAGAGCGAGTTTGGCATCATGTGTCAACAGCTCCTTTGCCCCCAGACGAGGCGACCCTCCAGCGAAGTGCCATGAAACCAAGCCACAAAGACACGCCCACCACCATGAGCCGAGTAATCTCCCCGCCTCCCGAAATGAGTCTGATTGCCTTCCAGGGAGACTTCTGTTTCGCTTTCTTGTTCTCCAACTTTATCTGGCGAAGCTATGGAACACCGTGGCTTGACCAGGCCGCTGCTGGGAAGCTTGGCAGTCTCTCCCTAGATGCCACGAAAGCGCTTTCTCGGGCCAACTTTGGGAGATCTAATCACAAGTCAGATATAGAGCTCAAGGGCGTTGTGCAGTATGGAAAGTGCTTAAGCACATTGGCTGGTGCACTGGGAAGCAGCACTACTCAGAGACGGCCAGAGTTGTTGGTTCCTATTCTCGTATTACTGATGCATTCTGTCAGCACCGAAGCTCAAGCCTTTAGTGAATGCAATACTGACTTTTTGCAGGCATCCTACTCGGACCAAACTGGCGCCGTGTCCCATCTCCGAGGGCTTGCGAGGCTGCTTCATCTCTGTGGACCGGAGGCCTTTCAGGAGCAGCCTTTTCTCAATGCGTTCGAGGCAACAAGGGCGACTTTGGTAATGTCAAAATAGTTTCTTGATTCCCGAGTATGATGCTAATTCAAGCTTGTAGCTTGCAGCGAGTCTATATGGCAAACAACGCCTCTTTCTCGAGGATGAACGCTGGAGAATAGTTCCATATGAACGCAACAATGCATCCAAGACGCCGCAGAGCCAGCTCTTGGATATACTAGTAGTTGTGCCAGGTATTTTACAGGACCACTCAGCATTGCTAACTATGGATGAGGATGGAACAGACACGAGAGGAGAGCTGTTGGCAAGAGTTGAGACCCAGATGATTGCCCTCTACCGCTGGCGATGGAAATGGCAAGCTCACTCCGGAAACCATATTGAGTCCGATGTCAACAATACGCCCCAACTGAATGGCCGAGCAGCGGAGACTCTGGGTTCTATCGGTTATTCCAGACAATCAGGACGACTGAGGTTCGGCAAGTTCGCACTCGCAACAGACCTCATGCTCTACAATGCTACGCTGATGTGGCTCATCGCGCTTCAATGGAAGATCGACCCTGTCGGCGCAAGCTCGCGCATTGAGGTGTGTGCTGATGCTGCCATGCCCGATGAGCCAGCCACTAGATATCTATCCTTCCAACCCCTTCGACGACCCGGCGCTTCCGTCACAGTGCGAGATCCTGCCATGGAAATCTGCCGAGTATTTGAATGGGTAACTAGTCATCATTCTCGAAGCAAGGAACCCACGTTCCTGTATTTGTTCCCGATCGGGATGGCTATGAGTACTCTAGAGACCGAGCCCGAAGCCAAGGCTTGGGTGACGGACCTACTGAATAAGAGCCCAATTACGGCCAACTATGCCAGTGGGCAGAACGCTGCTGGGTTTGGATTTTATGTTACTCCCGAGGCACTTAATCCGGAGACCGTCATTACAAAGCACCAGCTATTCTCTACACGAGATATACAGCAGCTAGTAGTTTAACTGAGCTACATAGGAAAGACCGAAAGAATATTAAAATGCAACGCCAGGCGATGAGGGATGGAACGATGTGGGATATCGCTTGTGGAGATCCCAGAACATTTGTCAGCAGGTAGCACCAGCACCAGCCTCCACGGTTGGAGACGCGAGTATATAGACCAAGCTATAACTCATTCGAAATCGCTGAACAGATTTTAACGTCACTGTTTCCATCTTCCCTCCCAAGCCACTCATCATGCCCGTTGTAGCTGTTGCAGGAGGCACTGGCAGTATTGGCCGCTCCATCGTTGAGGAAACCATCGCAGATGGCAATTTTGAGGTCATCACCTTAAGTCGAAAGGTTTATTCGTGACGGTCTAGTGTTGGGACTCCCCAGCTAATCATCTCTACACTCAGGTCAACCCATCACTGGAGAAAGAGCTCGGTTCTCGCATCCTCGCTATCGATTACTCAAACCCCGATTCCATTGCGACGTTGCTCGAAGAAAACCACGTCGACGTGGTATTAGCCACGCTAAGTGGACATACACCTCCCGAGCAAGAGCTTAGTCTCATTCAAGCGGCCGCCAAGTCCAAAGTCACCAAGCGATACATCCCTAGTGTATGGGGTATCAAGTATCGCCCTGATCAATCTTGGTTCTTCAACGCCGCGGCCAAGCTGTCCCTCTTTGATGCACTGGATAAGACTGACTTGGAGTGGACTGCGGTTGCGAATGGCTTCTTTCTCGATTACTGGGGCGCCCCGAACCTCAAGTCATACTTAGATCCTCTGACTATAGTTCTGGACATTCCTGCAAGAAAGGCTGCGATTCCAGGCAATCCAGATCAGCCCGCGATCTTCACATACTCCAAGGATGTGGCTAGGTTTACAACTAAGCTCTTGACACTGGAGAAGTGGGATCCGGTATCGTACATTATCGGCGATAGGCTTACGTGGAAGGAGTTTGTCAAGCTTGCTGAAGAGGCTACGGGTAGGAACTGCCCGCTACTCTCATCACAATATCCGGCTACAAGAGCTAACAGTCCTTTGCAGGTGATAAGTTCGAGATCACTTACGATTCAGTCGAGCTGCTCAGGTCAGGAAAGGTTACAGAGCTTCCTGGTCACATACCCGTGTACCCCTTCTTTCCAAAGGACGCACTGCAAACCATGATGTCCGAACTCGGTGTCTTTTTTGACCAAGGAGGGTTTGACTTCCAGCCAGAAAAGACTCTCAACAGCCTTTTCCTAGAGATCAAGGTCACGACCGCGCGGGACGTTTTGGATATTGCATGTAGGAAATAGTCTTATCGTAAACTATCAAAGCTCTTAACAGATCCTTGAATTTCTCTCCCTTGAATGATTTCTTTGAATACGGAGTAATCGGAAACCAATTGCGCGCCATCTTCATAACAAAGAAAGGCCTTGAATTGTTTGTAAGCATTGGTTTTTAATGATTCAGTCCAAACAGTTCCTGTTGTCGTGAAAGGTTGCCGAATTAGGTAAAGTCGAAATCCCACATCCCACATCGCTCAGTCATAAAAAGCCAACATCCCACATCGCGCGTTTTTGTTTCCCAAGAATAGCAAGACTAGCAAGGATATACTAACCGAAAAGCAAACATCCTTCATCCCACATCGCGCATCTGAAGCAATTCTCTTCTATATCGACTTATCATTCAAGAATTCCAATGTCTTCTAACTTATCCCGATTTCACTGCAACTATGCGGGATGCGCGCGCTCCTACAAGAAGAAAGAGCATCTCTTACGTCATGAGAGGGATCATTTGAACCTGCGCTTATTTACATGCACATTATGCCCAGCTACTTTTAACCGAAGGTAGCGCATTCTCATCTGACTCAGTCCTTGCTGACGCATGCTGAACCTATCAAGCGATCTGCTCAAACGTCATGAGGCAATCAGTCACCAACTCGACAAGGCTTCTGGACAACAAGTAGGGGGTACAGCATTAACCGAAAACGCAGGACATGAACCACACGAACCTAGCCCTGTCTGCGAACTGGGCAAGTCCCCTATTGGCATATTGGATAGCTTTCTCAACACGAGACTGCAGGGTCTGGATCTGTCTTCAAATCTAACCATGCAATTACTCCAAGAATCATGTCAGGATGAGCTTGTAGCGTCTTACTTTTTGCACTTTCACCCCCACTGGCCACTATTACACAAACGAACTTTCTTGCAATCAAAGTCTCCTCCGGAACTGACGGCTGCCGTTTTAACCGCTGGATTGTGGGTGCTTGATACTCCAGAGACTAGGGACGAAGCCAGGTTTTATCATGATGCCTTGCTAAAGACGCTTTACGAGCAACTTGTGAGATCAATGATACCGATTACAAATCAATCATCTGATATATATACAGTTCAAACTTCCCGTGCCCACCACAGACTCATCTGAGCCCCGCGCTGAGTTCCTGCCCGCGTTCCAGGTTCTTCTCATTGCACTGATCATCTGCACCTACCGTGGGGCGGAGACATTTCCATCTGTTTTGTTCAATAGTAAGCAGGTATGGAACCTGTTTAAATCCTTTGGCGTCTATGATCAAAAGCCAATAGACAATCGAAACCCGAGTCCAATGATACGCGAATGCTATCAGCGGTAAGCCATGTGCCCCCTTACTCGTACGTGCTGTACTGACATAGTGAGACTGGCCCTTCTACACTTCAAGGTGCACATCCATCTTAATTCTATCTTAATTAGTCAATTCTCGCAGTTCAAGCCGTTCGACTACTTGACACCAAGCATGCTCAGAGTTCGGATTCCCTCTTCGGGATCTTACTGGGAGGGTAATGACGGGTCACCTTCCTGTCAGGAACACGAATCTATGACGGTCGCCGATCTGCTCGATCCGTGTACTGAATTCAATCGGGTGTCGGATCTTATAGCTTGGGACTTTACTCTAGGGATGATCATTGGGTGTTACCTAGTGAGACCGGCTGGGGAGACCCATCGTCAGTTAATGATACGGTTGGATCCGTTTTTGTTTGTACATCTAAGCAGTCTCAAAGACCATGCATAGAAGTAATGCATATGTCGCTTCATTATCTCCTTACAGTACAGTAGTGCCCCCCTTCAATTTCAGTTAGTTATGAGTTATGACCTTGTGTTTGTGAATTCAATTTACCGGCTGACATGTCATCGGTACAGGGTATTGTTATTGCCTGAGAGCTTTTATTCTGTGATCACCTGGCAGGGTCAAAAATTGGTCTATGATTAATGTGCTACCAGCAGTAAGTCACGTCGGCCCTTACTATAAGGTTCTGTATTAACATAGCAAGACTGGCCCTCCTGCAAACCTTACATCACCTTACTAAAGCACATTTAGTATAAACTAAGTTCTCGTATTAATGTCCTTTTGAGTTTAAGATAGAGATATACTTTATAATAAAGACAACATTCCTAAATTAGCTAGATAAACTCGTATTTTAATATAGTTCAAACACCTTTAAAGTTTTATTTAAACTGTAGTTATATAGGATGCCGTGGCACCCGCTTCTGGGATATTAGCTTTATCTAGACTCTAGAGCAAGAAATGTTATTAGCACATCTAAGTATAGTCTATGTCCCTAGAACTTAACTGCACTACAGAAAAGGGCGGTCAGAGTTACGGTAAGTAAGTCATGTAGTCATCACTCCGTAGATGCCGAGACGTAGACCAGTCTGATTAAATCCAAGTGTATGCTTTTTTAAACAAGACTATAGATCTGCACTATAAAAGCTCGGGCTAACCATCTGTCTTGTGTCTTCTTTATTCGACTTCAATCAAATTCTTCAACTGGTCTGGACTAAGCTACGACTCTCTGTACACAAGACGATATGTTGCTCAACGGTGTGTTCGTCGCGCTGTTTGCAGCCTGGACTATCTCTGCAGCTGCAAACCCAGTCGCGGACCCCCAGCCCGTCGATTTACGCCTTCCTGATGTACGCCTCCCGCCTCTGGAGGTACGAGCCCTAAAGGAAGCTCAAAAGTTTCCTCCAGGCTACGTTCATAAGAGAGTGACACTCGGAACCGGGAAGAACGCCAAAGAGGTCCCTATCGTTGAAGCCGATCCCGATATGCTTCTCCATGGCGAGAAGGGGATAAAAGCACGTTCCCTGGCACCGCGAGGAAGCTGCTTCAGTTTCCCTGCGTCATCGTCAGGTTGCATGATCGACTACTGCTGGTTAGACAACGACGGGAATACATGGTCGAGATTTATCATCATCAGCGGCAGCAACGGGCGGTCCAATCCGAGCTCTGTGACAAGCAGTGACACGAGCAAACTGTCATTCAATTCTATATTTAACAACGGCTACGGCGGCTGGTTTCCAGAGGGCCATGAATGCTCCAACTCGGATACACAGATTTACACCGATCACAGCCTGTCCGCAGGCATCACAGGCACAGCCTATATCAATCGTGTCCAGTGTAACAATTGTAACTTCGGATTCCTTCGCTGCCTCTCGGATAGCCTTAGAAACAACTTGATTGCTTATTCCAACGGCGTAAGCTCACAGTCATCTTGTACCTGATGAGAGATCATAGTCAATTTATGGTGATTTGAAGCAATGGCGACAAAACGATGTGGGATATTACCTATTGACTCATAGAGGGCTTTACAAGTATCGGCTAGATGTATTTACTTTCTTTGAACCCTTTTTGTTACAGGCCTTTTTAGATAGAGAATTGAGTCTTTTATATCGCTTTCCAGGAACTTGGGTTCATCGTCGTTAATCTATGGACCTTAAAACTAAAAAAGTCCGGAACTTGCGAAAACAGCCATATTCGACATGAGCTTATCGAAATACCACATTGTGCCGCAAGACAGGAATAAGTTGGATGAGCTGTATGCGTTCTTGGATTTCTCCTCCCTCAATCTAGCGGTGGGCATTTCGTTATCTATAAATAGACTCCACGGAACTTCCCATGCATGGCCCCGGTGGGATTGGCCAGATTTCCATGGCGTCCCCACAGACCTGTCAATCTAAACCTAGCGTGCTTGAGTCGTGCCGCTCGTGTTCGGGACCTTGGCCGACTCCGAACTGGAATCTTGGCGATGCCTTCGTCATTCTTCTGTTATCAATCTTCAGACTGGACAGTATTCATTACCTACGACCCATCGCCACACCAGACGACAGACTACTCGACACTAAACACGCCACTTTAGTCTCGGACACCAGCTGTCGCCTCTGTGCTTGAGCCACATTCATTCGAGGGACAACCAGGGTTCTCATTCGTCGTAAGATTACTGGAAACGACCAATCCGCCGTCAGTTCTGACAGCTTCTAGCCCGCGGCGACATAAGCGAGCATGCGCTCGCAGCACCACTGCTTCGTCAACGTCCCAATACCCCGCCACGTCCCCCACCAAGCTGTCCTCGACTACATACAGACATACGAGCCTGTGTTACGCCACAATCCTGGCATGAGATCATGGGAAAAATCGGATCTAGACTATGCACTTGTCGCCAATGATCGATTCTTCGATTCATCAGATCCAGGGCAAAGTCTACGCTGTTATCAGGCTTACGAGGTGATGAGACTTGGACCGGGAGTTCAGAGGGATTTAAAATGGCCGATCGTCTTCCAGAGAGTGCCGAATGGCATTGTATCGAGGGCAGATGCGCCTGCCGGGGTAATTAGCTGGACGCAGTGGTATGTCAGGCCTAGGCCGAGTGAGGCAGCGACGGAATCTGTTAGCACGCCGAGTACAGCTACACCGTCGAGTTCGGGGGATGACACATGGGAGGTATATGGGATAGTGACCATCGAGGCGCATAGGATGCTGATGCCATGGGTTGCTACGAAATCGGAGAGCTATCAAGTTGCAATTGGACAAGGGATGGTGGATGATGCATGTTCAAAGTTTAGTTCTGGAGAGATTTCGTGACAATACGAGATGCATTAATTGAAATAAAACAAGTATCTCAACGTCTTTCTCATAATCCTCCCCGGTTGAACTCTGGTCCCATCCTCTCAGCTGACATACGTTATGACTTAACATCTCTTCGGCAAAGCTCTGCGGCGGGTCGGCTTCTGAGCCAGCTCAATCTCAGCATTTCGTCGACGAACCAAGCCTGGAAGCCGTTGGCCACTGGCATACACCCACTGAGGAAGTTCTTGTGAGATTACGGTGTTGGGATCCTCCCCGTTATTCAGACGCCCAACAAGAGTGGACGATTCAGCATTGCCGCAGCCCATATTAAATGCCCAACTGATGAGTGCGCCGTACTGGTTCCTGTTGAGCCTTGCTTTGCTGTTCAACATGGCTGTGATACAGACTTCGAACTCCTGCAGAAGCGTGCTTGGTCAGTGATAAAGAGTCTCTCTACTAGCGACGCGAACGAACCTTCATGTCATCTGCCAGCAGTTTCTTCCCATTCGCGACAGAAAGTGGAATGGGATACTTGACTTCACTGCACTGAGGCGCGTCACAAAGGTGACCATACCCCACCGTCGGATTGCCAGTTGGATCGTTGTCTGGAATCATTAGTCTCAGCCCAGGGAACAATTATCTCCAAGATTTTACTCACAAACACCGGGCTTGAAGCCCTCGAAGCTGGCGATGAGATTGACAGTCGCCGCATTCGACTTGGGTGCTCTACACGAACGGCACTTCGAAGTCACGTACCCACTTGATCCTGTAGCGACATAGTAGTCGGAGACGTAGCATCCAAATGTCGTCTTGTCCCAGAGGGCGTTGCCTTCAATGTTGGTGCCCTCAGTCTGGCAGGTGATAGTCACATCGGTACCTTTGGCGAATTGCCGCTGGATGGCGTGACTTGTTGTTGGACCATTGCGGCATCTAACGCCTTCGTCTGTGATGAGGAAGGCAGTGCTAAATGCGACTGCAAGAAGCTGAGCGGCGAAAATGCTGACTCTCATGATGGCTCGATGACTCTTGAATAGAAGTATCGGACGAAATAGTTGTTGATCTGAGAATAGTAGAGTACATGAGTGGCTGTCTTATATTTACAGGCACTGCCAAAGTCATTGGACAGGGCGCCGAGGGTCGGCCATAGGATCAGTGGATAGAAGTTCGAATGAGGCCCGAACCTGTGCACCCGGTAGGCCTTAGCCGCTCTCAATCCATAGGGGTAGGCAAGGGGTTTTGGGAAGCACAGTCAGAAGTAAAGATGTTTGTGTTACCCCGAACCTTCATTCCAAAGACCTCCTAGCCGTATTGAGAGCTCGATGCAGATATGTTGAATGCAGTGAGCTTTGGCTTGCTACATGTAAAGCGGAATATGCTGTCTCTGGGGGGTAAGGCCCGAAAAATACCTTCGAAGTCTCTCAAATTATTAGAAGTTTGGGGTTGGACGAGCTTCCTAAATTTGTGCTATGGG
The DNA here is from genome assembly GCA_017579625.1 of Fusarium sororula. Lineage (NCBI taxonomy): Eukaryota > Fungi > Ascomycota > Sordariomycetes > Hypocreales > Nectriaceae > Fusarium > Fusarium sororula. The sequence goes on from JACWFA010000055.1 coordinate 56,569, forward strand.
ACCTGAAGTGTCGAGAATCTCTATCACAAGACCTGGGTTTAGGTTCACGTTGTTGCGAAATAAATGGGTGTGAAGCAATGGCTGTTAAATGAATTTCATTTGCTTGGACTGTAAACAATGACTATCTAGCTACAGCAACTGTTCTCTATGATTTCCTTGCCACGTTTAGTAAACATAACGGAAGTTGAGGTTCTTTCTGTCAGTGACATCGGAGATCTCGAGATGTTCCGTATCATCCTGAAGACCGGAGCTCGTCTGCTGGAGCTTATCGCGTCGCTTGTTCTCGGCAATCAGCACGAATCGGAGAACAATCATAGTAATGGTCGAAATTCCGAAGCAGATCGTCGTCGCCAAGAAACCGCTCTAAAGTCATGATGTCAGCTTTGTTCCAGATAGACACTTTGACCACAGTGACTGGTTGACTTACCGAGTATTCGGGTGCCTCGCGGGCGAAGAAGAGAAAAGGGCCGATGATATTACCAGTGGTATATGCCATAAACATCATCGCGGAGGCAACACTCTTCTTGGTAAAGCCAGCGACGTTGGAAGCGACCATGGACAAGGAAATAGGGAACCCAGCAGCGAACGCGACAAAGATCCACAGTCCAAAGAGTCGACTTCCTTGGTTGGGACCGTAGCGAACAAGAAGCGAGCCAGCCAAACTGTCGCGGTTAGATGGTGAAGTCACACGAGGTCGGAGATGCTTACCTGATCAAGCTGAGGCATGCGCCGATAATGGTTCTGTAGCCGCTGAAACGACTGCAAAGGTACGTTGATCCGAGAGCGAAGAAAGCAAGGATGGCACCCATGGGCATGTTGAGGAGATAGACCTGGAAACGGCTGAAACCGAAGCCGGCCATGACAAGACTACTAAACTGCAAACTGTTAGGTAATTGCTGCAGTCGAGTACGGGAGTCACTTACAGTGGTATGTGCACCATTGGGAATGCTGAAGGTAACTTGGAAGACCATCAACAGCAGGACATTGGGGTCCTTGATGACCTCGCGGACTTGCTCCCACTTGAAGCTGTTGTTCTTCATGCCCGTTTGGTTACTTCGAATACGATCGACGGCATCGATGCGTTGTTGTTGATCGAGGAAGCGTGCGTTGTCGGGAGTGTCGGGGAGGAATATGGCTAGGACAATAGCCCAGACGAGGGTGATGAGGCCGAAGATGATGAAGAGCCACTGTATGCAAGAGTTAGCTGTTGTTACCCAGCACAATATGCGGACGATGTGAAACTTACACGCCAAGACTCAAGGGCGCCGCCAATATGAGCAATACCGTACGCCAACAGACCACCAAACGAAGTAGCGATGGCATTGCCCAAGAACCAGATACCGTGTCGGAAAGGCTGTTCCTCACGCTTGTACCACATTCCAGTGATGAGGGAGAAACCAGGCGAGATGGAAGCCTCTGCTACACCGAGGAAGAAGCGAGCGACGAGAAGACCAGGGAAGGTTTGTACTGCGGCGTGGCAGCAGAGGATGATGGCCCAAGCGAGACTGCGATATGTTAGTGGGAGAATCGTTTAAGGTTGGAGAGTGTTACCTTGATCCAGCGAGGTACTTGCCGAGGGGCAGACGGACCATTAGCCAGGACGCTGGGTAGCTGAACGAGAGGTAGCCGAAGTAGAAAGCACTGCTACACCAGCTGTACCTTGATCCAACGAGGTCCTGTTCTTGTTAGTGAACAGCAAACACGTCTTGATCGATGTATACTGACCAAGTCATCGATGATGCCCATGATAGAAGCAAAGTTGAGAGACTGCTTGTCAAGGAACTGCAGTGTATATGAGACGAGGAGAAGGGGCATAAGACTTGGCATTAACGTTAGCAGTAATCATCTCCAGTTGAAGGACAACTTACCAAAGATCAATCCTTCTCAAGACCTTTCGTCCTCTGTAGTGGTTATCAACGCCCTCCTCCGCAACCTGCATTGACCCCTGAAGGCTCAACGTCTCACCCATCTTCGCATCAGGGTCCTGAGCAGGAATGTTGATCTTGTCCTCTCTATCAGAAGCCATAGTGTCAAAGAATATCTTGTAATTGTTGAAACAAGAGAATGAAGAACGAGAGTTGATGATTGATGATAAAAGGGAGGACTGGAAGCCAGTTAAGTAGATATCCAAGCGAGCATCTAGACCAGTGGCTTTATCTCTTGATCCCAAGCAGTATCCACCCCCGCATAAACTCAAGATAAGTCTGGGGATACTATCTCAGCACTGACGTTTTGATCAAGGAGGGAGATACCATTCACGTCTGAAAAATTGAAGTCATTCCACTACCCGTTTAAAAGAGCCGTACTGCTAGTTTCTCCAGCTCGGATATCGTTGTACGCTCATTGGTTGAATCGGCAAAGAAGGGCTCAGGCGTTGCCGATTGGCTGACTCGGCAAAGTGATAGTGTTGTTGCGACGGACCCGACTCTTTGGCAAGCGCCGGAATGCGGGGGATGGTGAAGATTTGGTAGGTGTTATTTAGTACGCCGATAGTTGCCCATCATCGTTCCGCGGCGTAGATAATGACGATGCATTATCTTCAACGTCAGAGACATGCATATGCGGTCTTATCACATGGGCGGTATTAACGGTGACTCGAAATCGAGATATAATGCGATATCCTTGCTCTCTTGATAACGACGGAATTAGAATGACATAACAGTAAAACTAAGGCTTCATTATCTCATTATTCAGGGGATCTAGAGTCTATAACCAATCGGCTCAACATCCCTCTTGAACTCGTCCCTTGCTTGGTCCATCAACTCGGTTTGAAGCAACATCTCACAAGCCGTAGCAGCCAATCCCTTTGCACAATCCAAGGCTCTCTCAAACGCTTCTCTTGTCCCAGCTGCTTCTGCAAACTTGGGTGTGTGCGGTTGCACCAAAGGATCTTCTGTTCCAACAGCGAACATGGGATGAATGCCTGGGACGCAGTATGTGACGTTGCCTAGGAATGTTAGTAAAGCTGAGGGTTGAGGAGGTGGCAGTGGACTTACCCATGTCTGTTGATGCGCCCATCGGTGGTTGGTTTGCGTCGCCGATATAATCTCGTCCGAATGCTTGCATGTGTTTTGTAAACTCGTTCGACATGGACATGTTCGGTCGAAGCTCCATGTAATCTTGGTCTCTGCGAGTTCGTTAGTATAGCTTCCATGTCCCTCAAGTAACATTGACTTACGACTCACAACTGCACTGCACTTCGCAGCCCGTAGCGATCGCCCCAGCTTTGAAACAAGCCTCGACCCTTCCCGTAAGCTCCTTGATCTGATCAACCCCAGCCGCTCTCAAATAATACTCCAGATTCGTCGAGTCAGGAATTATATTCGGCTCAGCACCTCCATTTCTAATAACACCGTGAATTCTCTCTGTAGGCTGAATCTGCTGCCTTAGGAGGGAAATATTCACGTATGACGAAACAACCGCATCGAGCGCATTCTTTCCATGCCACGGCGTATTCCCCGCATGAGCGTTCTGCCCCGTAAACGCCACTTTTATCTGTCTTCTCGCACTCGACCTCGCTGCCGAAACGCCATCTATATTCTTCTCTCCCTGCGGCGACAGTCTCCCCGTTGGGTGAGCCATCAGACACGCGTCTACGCCCTCGTACGCACCAGCCTTGATAAGATGCACTTTTCCACCACCGCCTTCTTCAGCTGGTGTTCCGAGGAGGCGAACGCGGCCGGGGATGTTGAGGGAGCGTATTGTTTCGGCGGTGGCGATGAATGCGGCGATGGAGCTTGTTGCGATGAGGTTGTGGCCGCAGGCATGGCCTAGCCCAGGAAGGGCATCGTACTCAGCGTTGAAGACGATGAGTTTGCCGCCTTGGCCTGATTCGACTTCGAAGGAGGTTTGGATGCCGTAGGCGGAGCGCTTCACGTTGTAGCCGAGACGGAGCATGAGATCGCAGATGTTGTCGTGGGCTTTGAACTCTTTGTAATTGAGCTCTGGGTTCTCATGGATCTAGAGATATCAGCGAAGCTCCGGCAAAGCTGTCAGCGTGGTGCGGTGTACCTTCTTGCAAATTTCTGCCAAGTCCTGCTCATGATGAGCGACGGACTTGGAGATCGTTTCATAAAGCTGCTCGTTGGAAGACATCTTTCTCTGTTCGTAAGCACAATGGAGTTACCCCAGGAAAGAAACTACCCCGGGCTTGGCCAGGTTATAAGAAAGAAGCTGCGGTTCTAGCTTCTGTGGGTCATGACACAATCCGAGCTGAATTTCATGACGCCCGTTCGTTGCATGAATCAGGAAACTCCGCGAGACAAAAAGTGTCCCGATATGGCTATTTTCGGCTAGTTTTTGGGTAGCTCACAGGGGAGTTTCAGGGGGTCTGTGTGGCAGTTTTCCGACGGGTAACGTAGACCGACGGCCACTAGATTAGCCGAGGGGTCCAATGAGAAGTTGAGGATGTGTTATCGCAGGAGGACAAGATTTTCTCGGGAGGGATCAATAAGCTGGTAATGTCCCTGATGATGCCGATTTCTGTTGGTAGAGGAGATAACGAGGTTGCTTGAGCTGATGGACCTGGTCTTGGATACTACGTAACTCGGATATACGGTTATAGAGCTGATATGATAGAGGCAGCAATGCAACAGGAGCTGCAAAGACTTGGAAATAATAATCATGACTAGCTATTTCCGTACTAACACAAACTCAATTCATCGGTATCCCCTCCCGACATCCCTCGCTCATCCTTGGAAACGTCCCCTCATGCAGTGATTATCACAAATCTCTCCCCAATCCCAGTCCCAGCCCCAAATCCCCCCGCAGCCTAGACTTTAACGCCCTGACAAAGAAGAAAAAAGCTGATTCAGTTGCATGTTGCATCACAATTACACAACACACGATCCCATGTTATCTTTCCAGCGCGTCTGTATTCCCGAGTCATATCTCCGCCCGCCATGCCCTCCCCAATCGCAGATCGCCGAAAAGCGCGTTCCAAAAACGGTACGCCCGGAACACCACATCCTTTCCGATATCGCTGCTAACAAAAATATTCATCAAGGGTGTTTGACATGTCGCATTCGAAAAGTCAAGTGTGACGAGCAAAGACCTGTTTGCAAACGCTGTGAGAACAGCCCTAATAAGTGTGAATGGCTCGAACCGGGCCAGGCACTTAGTGCAAGGGGGAAGAGGGTCGAGAGTCCTGCGTATGGGAGTCCGCGGTTACTGGCGTCGAGTGAATCGCCTGCGAGTTTTGACTCTGGCAGTCCTGTTTCGCCGGCGAGCGGTCATGACTTTCACTTTCCACGGTCGCATTTGACAGCGGCGCATATACCGCTTGCGAATTCACTGCAGCTGAGTGAGCAGGACAGAGCGGCTTTCGCGTACATCCCTTACTCGACTATGGTGGTGAGTTATGGAAAGCTCTGGCAATGGAGTAACTTTTCGTATATCTATACCAATATCGCGAATGTGTATCCCGGCGTGATGAGGAGTTTCATCGCAGTCGCGAACATGGAGCTACGAGCGAAGGAACTTCTTATTGCGCAGGAAGTAGTCGATGCGAGTGCCTCGCTGGAGAGGGCGAGTCGTCTTGCAGCTGCGGCGGCGGTGCATTATACACAAGCGCTAAAAGATCTGTCATCGTTGTTGGATCGTATTTGTCAGACTCCGGAGCAGGATTGTGATATCGATGCGCTGTTTACGATGTGGTTCCTGATTTTGAGATATGAGGCTTGTGATTCGGAGACTACAGGGGCTTCGTTGCTGCATCTCGATGGAATACGGCTGTTTCTGAGGCCGTACTTGCGGGATGACGGACAGGCGACTGGGAAGAAGTTACCGTGCGTTGCGCAGGCGATGCTACTGTATACATTGTAAGTTCACAGGCTATAAGAAGAATGTTACTTGCTGACAGATGTAGATACCTCGATGCGGACTCGGCAACAGGCAACATGAACAGTGGACAGTTCTGTCTTGACTTTCTGTCACGCGACGCTCATGACTACATCTCACATGAACACCTTTTTCTTAGCGTTCGATCAGCTCTTCCCAAGATGTGGGGTGAACAATATCCTATATCAGAACTCCTCGACGATATGGAGAATTATCGTCCTCTCCGCTTGTATCACCTCTGTCAGGGATCTAAACTTGAGCTTCTCAGACTAGCACGATCAACAACTCACGGTGGATACGACGATCTGAAGAAACTCTGGCGGCATGTCGAAAACTTCGGTGATGTACGACAGCTCATCCCGTATGGCCATGAAAGTCTTGCTGACCACCTACAGGAATTCGCCGACATCCTCCTGCTAGCAAAGAAAACACCATCCTCTGGCGGAAAACGCCTCATGTGGACAGTCTACGCCGCCGCCCTCGACTTCCATGCCCTACAGATCCTCTGCTCCAGCCTCGACACCTACAACGAAACACCTTTTAAACCTGAACCCTCCCTATCTTACATCTTCAGCGTCGCCACAAAGGCCCTCGAAGAAGACCCCCGCCAAGTCTACCGTTTCATGTGGTCTCTCTCAGTAGCACTCAGCAAGACGAACCAGGCTTGGTTATCTACACAGCTTGCAAAAGCGAGGGTTTTACTACCACGGTTTGGAGTTCCGGGTTTGATACTTGAGCAGTGTGGGGGTTTGAGTGTTAGTAACGAGGGAGCACAGTAACCTTATTTATTCTTGTATGATTTTGTAATTAAAAGTTTATAGATTTGCTTCTAAACTTCTATGCTGAACGACTCCTTTAAGGGGAGGGTGCGGCTGCTGGAGCCGATGAAAATGGTGTAGTTGCCTGACTGAAGAGTCCAATCTTGCTTGACGACGTCCCAGACGCTGAGGTCACGTCTTGTGAGCTCAAATGGAATATCGGCAGATTCACCCCTGCTAATCTTGACTTTCTCAAAACCTCGGAGTTGTTTGGGTGGACTATTCGGAATAGCAACGTATAGTTGAGCAACTTCCTCACCGTCTCGCTTTCCGACATTGGAGACGGTGGCTTGAACGGTAGCAAAAGTACTCCAAAGATCGTCATCAGTAGCTGAAGCACTTGTCTCAGCAACCTTGACCACCAGGTCAGAGTACTCGAACTCGGTGTAGCTCAGTCCATACCCGAACTCAAACCTCGGCGCGACATCCCGATCGTCGAACGAGCGGTAGTCAAGATACACGCCTTCAGTAAAGTCGCACTGCGGATCTTTGCTGCCCTCCTCCAGTCCACAGGGCTTGTAAGGCGTATAATCACTCTCGTTCTTGGCCAGGGTATAGGGCAACTTTCCTGAGAAATCAGCCTCACCGTAAAGAAGTTTCACGAGCGCTTCGCCACTATCTTGGCCAGGAAGATGAGCGATGATAGTAGCTGTAATGTTAGGATGTTCGATCCATTGATCAAGAAGACGAATGCCTGCTGCGTGGATTGTAACAATCGTGTTGGCGCATTGCGATGCAACATTGAGGACCAGAGCGTCGCTGAAATCGTCGTGAAGACCATCGCGGTCCCAGCCCTCTGTTGCCATGGCGTTGATGAAGACGAGGCAGATATCGGTTGCGCCGTTCACGCCGGGGTTGGAGGATGAAAGGTCCCAGTTCACCCAGCTTCCATCCTTTGCGGCTCTCTGTTGGATCGCGCTGAGTGGCTTTATCTTATTAGTAAACTTCTTGAGAAAAAGGGAGAAGACTTACATCGCTGATATATGGCGGCGAATTAGCAGCTGCTCTGCCACCGGAAACTATCGTTCCTCCCTTGGCAGCTTGGTCAAAGTGCTCTTCAGTCCCAAGAACAGCCTGGCCCATCTCTGGCGAAGACGTGTATCCCAACTGGAAAAGATTGTCCGTATTCTTCGTCTTGGCAACGGTGGCATCATACCCAAAGACAGAGATCATCTTGGGCTTTTGAGCAAAGGGAAGACTGTAGTTCTCGTTCTTGACCAGTACATGGCCTGCGATAGCACCCTCGAGTAAGGTTGGCCCTGACTCGGGGATACGAGCTTCGACTTGCTCGTGGGGAAGGGAGAGGTTCTTCATTCCGATACCTGGGGTTGGAAAGTCGATGTCTTGGCCGACGAGGTACCAAGCGGCCAGGATTCTGCCACTGTTAGTAAACGCTCACTCCGCGCTTAGTAGAACATACCTTGTAGCCATATCCGTGACCCTCTCTTCCCTAACAGTCCCATTCTCCACAGCCATCGTCAAATTCTCCCCCCAGAACCCCCCCATCGGCATGACCATATCAAGGCCCGCATTCGCACTCTCAAGATTATGCTGCGCATTCCAATCCAGCAACACAAACCCCTCAAACTCAAGCTCAGTCTTGAGAAGTCCGTTCATGAGTTTGCTGTTCTCGCAGGCATACGTTCCGTTAACCCGGTTGTATGAACACATCACCGATGCGACGCCTGCTCTAACCGAGTCCACGAAGGGCCAGAGATAATACTCGTGAAGAGTTTTGTCGTCAACGTTGGAGGATACTGCTTCGATGCCGAAGTAAGGGCGACGGTAGGTTTCTTGCTCGTTCGCAATGAAGTGCTGTTGGTGTTAGTGGTGGTGGTGGTGATGGTGGTGATAGATCTGAGGGGGATACCAACTTTGACGTTGGCGATGACTCCAGCGTCTTGATGCCCGATGATGGACTCTGCACTGAGTTGGCCAGTAAGGTAGGGATCAACCGAGAATCCCTCCCAGTTTCGTCCACCAAGCGGTGTTCTTCCCAAAGGCCCGACATTAGGACCAAGAAGGACGTTGACTGGCTATGATCAGTACGAGAAGTCAACCTCAGATGCTGATACTCACCTCCCTTTGCCTTGAATTCCTTCCCCATATAATACCCCCGCTGATACGTCAAATTCTTATCCCAACTCGCACCGACATGCAAAGCAGAAGGATATGAGTTCACAAAATCTGTAGCTCTCACGCCATTGCCTGCATCATGCAGACACAAACCCGGCCATCCAAGACGCGGAATCGTACCCGTGTTGCCAGCGCAAACATTATCCGCCGCGAAACCACGCGTAACATTGACTTTCTCCTCGAGCGTCAATCGATCCACAAATTGCTGCGCTTTTGCGTACGCATCTTTCCAAATGCCTTTACCGGTTCCTTGCGCTGTCAAAGGTTGGTTAGCGCCATCAGGGGTCAAAGTTACTAGGCGGATCTTACGTGATGGATACTCTTGAGTCGGAATTTCAGCGGGAAGAGAGAATGACGACGTGACTTGCAGCGCAAGACACAAGAGTTTGGTCGACCACATCATGTCAGGAACTACCTCGCAGATCCTCATCTTGAAAAGACGCGGAGGTGTTGTTGCTGTATTTATCAGTTCATCGCGTTACCTGAGCTTTGTTGCATGAACAACGAATAAGCCGGTGATTAACCGATGTCCCCCGTAAAATACGTCATTGGACGAGGGTCGCGGAAACTCCGTCATTCACCGCCTGGAGGTGGAGCCAATCGGAGGGTAAGCCGGTGGTACAGGGTATGTTGCGATGGATTTTTGAGTTGCGATCCGGGGCCCCGGAGGGTGATAGTCCCCCGCGAACGTGGAGTATTGTAACTATCATGCTGTTGATTGAAGATCGTCAGATAGTCAGATGAGACTTTCTTTAACTTCTTTTTCCTACATCTATGGTTTTAACCGGATGTAACGTTGCTCTAGGGAGTTGGTTTGCTTGATTGAGCTAGCCTTGCCTTGTTCAAGTCGACGTTAAAAGAATATCAATCAGATCTGCTGCTAAAGATACGTCAATGAATCAATAGCTAGAAACAATTGAGCTAATGTAGGTCAGCATGATATATAATATTTAAGTCAGATTAAATCAGCAACGACAAGAGAGACAATTTCTACACAGAGTCAGCTGGCCTAAGTGTCAACACCACTTCTAGGTGCTTACCATCGTGACTGACACTTGTAAATTGATCTGGCATGTTGAGAATAATGGCAGATGCACTCTGCTGCACCTCGATGTCCGAATTCTTCCAGGCGGTAAACCCAATACCCCCAACATCTCCGGCCGCCGTTGGCTATTGATGTAAGTCTGAACACTCGCATCGTGGGGATTCCAGTCATACAAGGACGGACAGCTCAGGCTTTTCTTCGCTCTGCAAACTGCAAGCGGCGCGATAACCGCCACCAGCCGATGTCACTTTTACATTCTTAGAACGAGGCTGCAGACATCTTGTCTAGTTTTGGCGATGCTCGCGAAGCGAATTGACGTAAGCCGTAGTTGGCTGAGTAGATATCGAGGTCCCAATGATCCCAGTCACACCTCCAGCAACATCAGAAGCACGAGAAATCCCGAGTTTCAATTTACAGCATTCTTTTTAGCAGGGTTAATTGAGACCAATATCGGGCAGTGACGATGCTAGACCCCGACGAGATATTCGATGACACGAGCGGCAAAGACGACAAGAGCAGAGGAGACTAGAATAAGAAGAAGAGCTCGGCAACAGCAACGGTAAAGGCCAGCAAGAGAAGAAGACGCTCTAAGATGTTGTAAACCTGACAGACAGCCTCTTGAGGTATATAGACAGAAGAAGAAAATTCTGTCGCCGCTTGCATGGGTAAGATACCATTGAACAAGGATGGATTTCCTTTCATTTAGTTATATGTTTCCCTTGCCACTTAAGCTATTATAGCACATCGAACTTAAATTTCCTATCCCTTCTTGAATACTCTTTTCGATGTTATTGAATGTTATTATTTTTTGCAGGACCTACTTTGTTATCGCTTTTATGAGTCAACCTTCAAATCAGTCCTTCTCTTGCCTATATTGAGATAGGTTTTTCTTACCGATAGGCTTATATATCCTTTCATTGATTGGTACCTAATGGGAAATGGGTTTCCGTTTTCAGTACGGAAAATCCAAGTGATCGGGTGTACTGACTATAGTTACGTTGTTTGTTAAAATTGTGACGTTGGCATGGAGTCGGCCTCCGCGGGAGGTTAGCGGGAACATCCTGAACTCTATAGTGTGACGTTTCATGCGGCGCAGATAAGCAGTGATGCTCAATCTGATGTCATTTATTGACTCCCGCTTACCTCAGACGGCGACAACCATCTCGAAGGAATTTCCCGGTTCAGATGTTGCTCCTCATCCTTTTCGCTTCCGTATGGAATCCTTCAAGGCACCACGGTGCGACACTCTTACTGATGTCGCCGTTACTAAATCTTTCTCTCTCTTCAGTAATGAATTGAGTTTTCTACCAACGAAAGCTATTAGCTAGCTGAAGAAACCATTTATCACCCTTCCGGTGTCTTCTTCAGCGGTCTAGGCCGCTAAAAGATGACATTGCCCAACCCCGCAAGCCTGGCGCATCCGCTAATAAGATTGCGGAAGTATGCTGCGATGAACCAATAAGAAGACACTTAATGGGCATGCGAGATCCCAGCAACATCGGCAATTCCCTCTCGGATTAAAGTTTCCTGTTATCTTATGCATTGTGACGCTGACAAAGGGTATAAAGACCTGCTACGCCAAGTCAGCTTTACTTGCTTGCTTCTGTAATCAGCCATCATGTTGTCCCGTCTCATTGAACTATCGGAGCGCGCTCCAAAAGACTTCACCCTAGCCCTAGGCTTCTCAATCCTCAGCGCTCTCTACCTCCTCCGACGATGGCTACTCCCCAAGCCAATCCCAGGTATCCCATATAACGAAAATGCGGTCAAATCCTTCATGGGCGACATCCCCGAGTTCAGGGATGCTCCCAATCGTCGAGAATGGTGGGCGCAGCAACCTGCTCGTCATCAGTCGCCAATTGTTCAGGTCTTCATGAGACCTTTTGGCGCACCATGGGTTTTCGTGGCGGATTACTTTGAGGCGTCAGATATTTGTATGCGTCGATTGAAGGAGTTTGACAGAAGTAACGTGACGTGGGAGCAGTTCAACGGCGTTGTACCGGGCCATCACATCACACTGAAATCGTCGGATCCAAAGTTTAAGAAGAATAAAGAATTGATTCGTGACTTGATGGCGCCAACCTTTCTTCAGCAGGTAACAAGACACAAACTATGCATCAGAGCGTTCACTGACCTCGATAGGCGTCGGCTCCAGAGATCCACGACAAGTTTAGTAGTCTTCTCAAGCTTTGGGACCGTAAACTGGACTTATCAGGCGGCAGGCCGTTTGACATAGCTCAGGACATCCATAACTCAGCACTCGATATCATCCTCAGTGCTTCTTTCGGCATCGACTCTGGCGATGGCCAGATCGGCAGACAACTCGAAGAGCTCAAGGCGAGAACCGCTTCAGGTGGACAAGATGACCTCTTCGAGTTTGAAGATGTTTCTATCGACGAGGAGCAGAGTTGCTTCACAACTCTTGCAGACAGCGTCGGTCTATCCATGAGATCCCCTCTTCCCACCATCCATCACTTTCTCTACCGCAATCTCTCGCCCAAGATGCGAAGGGCAAGGGCGGGACGGGATAGATTGAGGGATCGTGAGATTGCGAAGAGCATTGAACGAAGAGAGTCGGGTCAGCCGCAGCGTTGTGCTTTGGACAATATGCTTGCGAGAGAGGATGCCATTGCCGAGAAAGAAGGGCGGCAACCTGACTACCGAAGTCAAACGATCATGAGCGAAGTATTTTACCATTTGGAGATGTGCAATGCTTTTGCTAACTGTTTGAAGCTGATGGGATACTTGGTTGCCGGACATGAAACAACCTCCGCCGTGCTCCGATGGGGAATGAAGTACTTGACCGCCAACCAACGCGTGCAATTACTCCTCCGTGAAGCTATCACGAATGCACACCCTCAAGCGGCAAAGGAAAACCGCGTCCCAACAACCGAGGAGATCCTCAAAGCTCACATCCCATACCTCGATGCCGTCGTTGAAGAGATGCTAAGGCATTCACGTGTCGCCCCGGTTACCCTTCGTCAAGCCACAACCGATACCCAGATTCTCGGTCGTTTCATCCCGAAAGGAACAACAGTGGGCTTCCTTGGTAACGGCCCTGGCGTCATGATGCCCAGTATCCCAGTCAACACTGAAAAGCGATCCGAAGCTGCTTTGGCACATATGGAGAGAACACAGCTCTTTGATGAAGAAGACCTTGCGCAATTCGTTCCCGAACGGTGGCTTACGACTACTGTTAATGGGGAGGGCAAGGAAGAGACGGTGTTTGATCCGCAAAAGAGACCATCTCAGGCATTCGGACTTGGACCTCGTGGTTGCTTTGGCAAGAAATTGGCGTATATCGAGATAAGAATATTCCTGACATTGTTCTTCTGGACGTTCAAGTTGGAACCGGTTAAGCCTGAGCTGGCGACGGAGGATGAGATGCTGGCGTTGACGCGGTCGCCAAAGAATGTATATGTTAAACTAGCAAAGGTGTAGTGCTAAATGGGTTAAGTTGCTTTTTTAGAGAGCGTAGTAGGAGTTTCATAAATATAAATAAAGCACAGCAGCAAAAACATACAATAGTCAGCATTCGCTAGTCATCACTGTCCTAACTACTAATCCACCCTTTATTAGCTTATGACAAGAATGGCACATCTTACCCTGGTACCTTATCAGAAACCCGCCAGAGAAAGTTGGGCCTGGGCCAGGGCATAAGTGGGTAAAAGCAACTCTGCTCCATACTCTTTATCCTAGGCATTAGTAAAAAACACACAATTGGCTCTAAGGTAGCAGTAAGGTATATTGAGCTAACTATAATAAGACATAAAATGCAAATTTAGCTATGAGGGATTTAGCAGTTATGTGTAAATAACCTTGTGTAGTTATAGATAATGCTCCTCCCCACCTTGACAGTTAATGTTAATTCTTTATCTTTCTTTATTGCTATCTCTCTTACCCTTAATTAATTACAGTTACTTCTCAATAAGTAATTAGGGTTTAAAATGCTTTGTACTATGTGTTTATCTATGTTCCTTGGCCCTGAAAGTGGCGAACACCATAAAGACTCCGATGCTATCGAAAAGGCCAGTGGCAATGGCTGTTATATCTGTTACTATCTTCTTTACCATTACCGAGATCTCTATATTCAGAATGATCTTCCCTTCAAATATCTGTGGCACCGGGATCAGCCTACAATCATAGTTGGCGTTTTTTGGAACTCGGTTGATATACACTTTGAACCCGCAGAGGAGTGCCACGATATCGAAGGCTATCATCGATGTCTTGAGAACGTCAAAGCAGAATTGAAAGAAGGGGACCTTTCACGGGTTCATGATACTAAGCTTCGGCCACCCGAGGAGCTCTCAAGTACAGGAGGCGACCAAGCACTGTGCTTCTTAAGAGAACGAATACGAGACTGCAAGACGAGTCATGGAGAATGTCACACTGCAGCACTAGCTCTTTCAAAGGCAGAAAGACCTGATTCATCGCCTTGGAGTCCAAGGCGCTTGATTGACTGCTCTGTTGACAATGGTATGTTGCATCTTATTCATGGAGAAAATCTCAAAAATCCTGAATATGCAACTCTGAGCTACTGCTGGGGGAAAGAAAGGTTTTTTATGCTACGGTCAGACAATGAGAGAGACGCTTTCGACTCTAAAATCCCTCTCTTTGAACTACCTCTTCTCTTTCGCCAGTCCATAACACTGTGCCGTAACCTCGGTATTCGATATTTGTGGATTGATAGTGTCTGCATTGTTCAGTCTGGAGATAATCAGCAAGATTGGCTATTTCACGCTCGTGAAATGTCTACTATCTATGCATTTTGCGCTCTCAGCATTTCTGCTGAATATGCACGCAATCCCCTCGCGAGTCTGTTCGTCGATCGATTCCTACAGCCTCCGATAATTATGCCGCCCTCCGATGAATCTTGGGCGGCAGTGCGAGAAACCTGGGAGAACTCAGGCGATGATCGCTACGAAAAAAATAACTACGGCAAACTAAACGACCCGTTCATACTTGGTCAGCCATACCGACTTAGCCATATGCCCGACTACCTTGAGCGTTGCACCGTCCTGCACACGCCTCTCTCTACTAGGGGTTGGGTAATGCAAGAACGTCTTCTTGCACCTCGTACCCTGCATTTTACACAGCACCGAGTTTCATGGTCTTGTTACAGCCACAGTGTACATGAAGGTGGACATACGGAAGTGAAAGAACATCAGGATAGGTGGTTTCATCGATTACAACCGAGGATGATGGAAAAGAACCCAAAGCTAGGAGGGCAGGATGGGTATGAAGCTTTGGAATGGTGGCTAAACACGGTAGCAGAATACTCAAAGCGACAACTGTCATTTCCTGAGAAAGACAAGCTTGTGGCTATTGCTGGTATCGCACGAATATGGAATTGTGAGCGCCGGTTTGACTACCTGGCTGGAATATTTCGCCCTCATTTTCCTTGGGCATTACTATGGCATCGTGAGCCTACTACTGGTGACCCGATGCGCGAAAAGCAGCCCCTCGGCGAGGAGTCCTTCACCCCAGGTGGTGTTCCGACTTGGAGCTGGGCTTCATGCAGATTCCCAGTCAAATCGTATCCTTTCACAAACATGTATTGTCTTGTTAATGGGACAGTCCTTGTGGACATTAAATCTGCCGAGGTGGAGTTAGCAGATAGGGAGAATCCATATGGCCAGGTAAAGAGCGGCAAGATTGAACTCTATGGATATCTTGGGTGCAAAAAGGACTTCGATGGTGACAGGACTTACGCTGTGCACTATGATGGCCGTTTTAAGGAGGATGACGAAGCACCGTGGCATGTTCCATTAACTTGGAGCTATCAAGCAAAGTATCCAGACCTATTTGGATTATTGCTTCGAGAATACGAAAACTCTGGGCTCTTTTATCGCGTGGGATGTTTTAAGGTTGATATTGAAGTAGTTGCACAAGATATTCTTCAAGGGAAGTTTCCAAGAAGTTCTGTTACTTATATCTGATTAGATCCAATCCCTAGGTAGTACTATATGGAATGCCCAACATGGCTGCTCACCAGCATTGATTGCGTGCAGAACAGCTCTCAATATCCATCTGAGCTATCCTTGAAGCTAGACTGCCCCAGGGTTCTGGTAAGTATACTCTGGTGCTCCACTCCACTGTAAATAGCCATCACTCCCAAAAAAACGTTTATCGTCTCCTAGCCATCCGTCGACATATGTTCTCTCCAGCCCTTTTTTCTGCTTCCTGCCTTCGAATCTATCCTCAAGCCATGCCATCCAGAGGCTTCGCACACCTGAGATGATGGGCGTGTGGCCAAACCTGTCTACATAAATGTAGCTCAGTGAGTTATTGGGATAATGATCAGCAGTACTGGCGACAGTTTCGTTGGTAGTCGAAGCAGCAATAAAGAAGTCCTCAGAGCCTTGAATCACTAACAGAGGACCTGCGAACGGCTTATCACCTACAGCCCCGAGCTTGTCAAAGGCAGCGGCATGATAAGAGGAGTTATACCAGTTCTGTTTCTCAAGCGCGCTCTGCGGCTCAGTGAAGAACAGTTGCTGTCCTATGGCAACACTCCCTCCGATCTGCTTCATCACCCTTTGTCTCGCAACACCCAGTGGGGTCAACCATTGGCTGGGCTTGAAGTCATGATAGATACTCGACAGCGCTATGGATGCACTGTAGCTACTGAAGAGCCGAGGGGTGGATAAAGGCCTCGTGACGGGTGCAATTGAAATGGTGCCAACGTAGCCCTTCAAGAGCTCCACGAAAGCCGTGCTTCCACGGGTATCCTTTCCTTTGGCGAGCGCCTCGGCTGCACCCCAGGCAATCCCACCGCCCTGACTATGACCCATGATGGCGAACTTCCCACTAAGGCGTTTGCTGAACGCCGCAAAGGCAGCTTTCATCGCAAAGAGAGTGTCTTGTGCACCAGAAGGTGTAGCAAAGTACTGATGCGGAATATCACTCCCGTCCCATGACTTGTCTACTCCGAGGCCAGCATAGTCGGGCGCAACAACTGCATAGCCTTCTTGTGCGAGGGTCAGAGGTACCACGTTCTCGTAGTAGAGACCACGATGAGCGGAAGGTGCAGAGTCAATGAAGAAGCCAGACGTCCCATGGGCCCAGAGAACCGCGGGAGCTTTGCCGTCCGAGTTGCTGTTAAATTGGCGGGGCAGGAAAGGCCAGAGGATATAAGCACTGGCTGGAATGATAGTTCCATTGAAGTTACGAGTCGCATAGAGGATTCTGCTGAGGGAAGAACCTGGCGCAATAGAAAATGGGGCTGGGTTGGTCACTTCTTGCACCTTAAGGACCTGGCCAGGTCGAAGATTGGCCGGTCTATCAGGCAGATTGTAGAAGTCATCTTGCTTTGGGCCGCCGTTTGCAAGACTAGACTGATGAAAGTTGACGACGGTATTGACGCTGCTGGCTACTGTCTCCGAAAGATTGGCTTCTTTGATCTGGGCAGGTAAAAGAGAGAAAGATGAGTTGAAGCCTGTTGAGAATGGCAAAGCTGGAGCGAGGCTCTGGGCTTCAGTGGCTCGTAAGAGTGACGCTAAAAAGAATAGCGATAAAGCTAAGCACTTCATTTCAATGAATTACTTCGTGGTGTCAGGAGCAGACTATGTTCTGATACAGGCGGGAGGAATGATGAAACTATTGAACAGAAGCCAGGCCTTTATCATCTTGTTCCCATTCTGACATGACAAATCGGCAAGCCTAGCAACGTCATATCGTCATCAAAGGATCTACCGAATGTAACGAGATATTGTCTTGAAATATTATTGCTGACAAACTCTAGTAACATGATCCTTGAATCCGCATAAAGTCCGCACAGAACCCGCTTCAGATCCGCAATACGCCAAAGCCAAGCATAAGCGTGATCAACTGTCAACAGTAAGCACATCGCTTACAAGTTACGGGCTACCATCATGAATGGTCAAATGAAAGATCATTCTCTTATTTATCTCAGGGCTATCTTGCCTCATTCTCTCATTCCCTTCTCCTCAAGCTGTTTCGCCAACTTCTCCTCCCCTTCATAAAGACCATCATGCGATCCTTCAGCGACGACAGTGGGATACAACGCTTCGATTGGAACCTCCCGTACATTAACCGAGTTACTCTCTCTGTTCCCGATAAGCATCGTCTCAACGATGTTTCCATCGCCGTATTTCTCTTCAGTGAGGACCTGGAACATGACGTTGGCGCATTGTTCTGCGGTGAGGCCCAGAGTAGATGGTGGCATTCTGTCACGACAGTATTCTGGGTGAAAGATCGGCGTCTGTATAGGTGATAAGTGAAAGCTTTACAATGAAGCTTATTAAGAAGGGACTCACGTGTACGGCACCTGGACAGACGGCTGCATTCCGAATGCTGAATCGCTTGTGGACCGTCGACAGTGATTTGACGAAGCTCACGATGGCTGCTTTGCTCGCGAAATAGAGCGGCGTCTGTAGTGAGTGCAAATATCCTCCACAACTGGCGACCCAAAGGATGTTGCCTTGCACATTACGATTCTGCAGCCAGTAGTCCATGGCAATTTGTGCCAGCCTGATAGGACCAAGTGCATTCACAGCAAAGGTCTTGTACACGCCCGGACTACCGTCAGCCTTATCCTCAGATTGAGATGAGAGTCCAGGAGGGTTCCAGAACGTGCTTGATGGGGGTTCGTAAATGCCAGCGCCATTGCACACGATGTCGATTTGGCCAAGCTTCTCAAGTGCTGCGTCCCATAGAGATGAGAGTTGGATCCAATTGCTAACATCAGTCTTGTGAAAGCGGACGGTGGGCTTGTCACCCTCAGTGGTCGCCCATTTGTTGACGAGATCCTCTGCTTCGGGGCGGAGTTTGAGGTCAGCTATCACAACGGAGCATCCATTTTCAAGAAGCTGCTGGGCGAAGGCAAGGCAGATACCTATTGTTCGATGTCAATTATCCATTTTGTAGACAGGAAATGAAAGGATATTGCATACCAGAGCCTGCGCCAGTGACAATGGCATTCTTGCCCTTGACGTCGTAGACAGACATATCGATCAGCTCAATTCAAGGCGTAAACGGACAACATAACAAACGAGGGGCAAAAGCAAAGAACGCTCCCGTGCTATTGAGGGACGTGCTTTATTTGTATCCTTGTTAAACCCCTCATCACCCTTGAGTTCAGCTTGCGGACTATTGGACCCTGGTATTTTAAAGCTGCATGCCTATGACTCCGTCACATTCGGTCGGGCGCTTGCTTGGGATCGATCTTCATGCGGGCGGGCTCTGGGACCAATTCCATTAAGATTTGAAGATCGGTACAAGTGACATTGCATTGTAAATCACACTCCTAAGAATTCTCCTGAATAAACCTCCCAGCGCTCATGGAAGACCAACTAATTGGCTGTATTTTTACCTGTCAACCAGATCAGATCATCAGGCCACAGGCAGTCTCTCATGCAATCCCCTGACATTCGTATAAACTCCCAGTTACCAAATGCTCTATCATTCGTGCACAAACCCGCTCAGATTAGATTAGCCCACTTCGGATGCGCCCTCGTGTTGGCTCTGGGAAACAACTAACCCCGATGCAGGGGCCAAGAATTCGTGGCCTGCAGGGGTCCTAGAGCTGTTCAGGTTCAGTCTGGGGATAGTAACAATGACTTTCAGGTTCAATGTGCTTGAGTGAAGAATCCTTTAGTAGTTTCTCAGAGTGTATAGTCCTTCAAGATGCTTAAAACGAAGCGTCATGACGGATTCATTACCAGATTGACTGACTGTTGTCTTGTTGCCTCTTCTCTCATTCGTCTTCTGTTGGCTCTCTAAGCTAGTAAAATTTAATTCCTGACATCGGAAGCTGATGCTGGTCTTCCGGTGCATGACTGTCAGCATTCTGGCTATAGCTCGACACATCAACAGGGTTGGTCATCCAACCGACCACGGTAATTACTCGCGGACATGAGCCATCTGGCTAAGTACTCTTGTATCCCATCTTACTCGACGTTCATTGACTCTCGTTTTGAATCGGTCAGCATACGCGGTTTCCTACCTGCCTGTTATGGCAGAGGCTTCAGAAGCATGGCACGCAGTCAAACCGACTGGTCTTGCTGCCGCTCTTCTCGCTGTCACTATCATATTCACGCCGATGATTATCGTTGTTGTCGGCTTGAGAATATGGGTGAGATTGACGCATCATTGCTTCGGACTTGAGGATTGGCTCATGTGCATTGGAGCGACTCTCAACCTGGTGCACAATGGAGTCGTCATCTGGGGCAGCTTCACTGGGATAGGGACACCCGACTCCAAGCTCAACACCGCTATGGTGATGGAAGGTTTCAAGGCACGTTCTTCGACACTTGTAGGGTTACTACTAACCATGTTTTAGGCTGTGACGTTTTGGCAGATCTTCTATATCAGCAACTCCTTATTCATCAAGATATCCATCTGCGCCCAGCTCCTGCGTGTCACGGATAACAAGAGAATTAAAGTCTTTCTCTGGGGCTTGATAGCTTTGACAGTTCTCATTACACTAGTAGCAGGAATTATCGGCCTAGTCAGATGCAGACCTCTGAGCGCGTCATGGGATCCAAGCACAGGAACATGTCTGGATCAAGGTATACTGTCAGTACTGACATACGTTGTGTCGGGGATCAACATCGTGGTCGACTGGTCTGTTGCTATATTACCAGTGATCATTCTGTGGAATGTTCAAATGCATACGACGCTGAAGATCATGGCCAACGTGGTTATGGGCATTGGAGCATTGTAGGTGCTGACCCGATACATAGCGGTTTTCACTGACATATTATAGGGCATCAGTGGCAACTATTGTTCGACTTCCATACTCTCCTGCATACTCTCAGCCTTCCAATCAACTCCGTAAGTTCGTGCGTCGAAATACTATACTTTTAACTGACTTATTAAGACGGTATCGGAAACATCATCCTCTGGACAGTAGTGGAATGCAGTCTCGGCATCATCGCCGGATCGATGCCCATGCTTCGAAAGCTCTTCAAGGCGCTTCGAAAAGACGACAGTTCATATGCCAGAGGGACCGACGATATAAACCTCGTGACGATTGGCCAGGTCCGTGGGAAGCACCATCCGATTTATGACGGGGATGTCAGAGCTACTGTTGCTGCGGGTGAAGATCGAGAGAGCGATAGGGATGACGAGAGCACGAGACAGATAATCAGGGTCACAAAAGAGTTTGAGCAGGTATCAGTCATAGAAACGCCTCCTTCTCGATCTTAGTTACCAAAATCTCGACCATACAAAACCACGTAGGGGAGTAAGGTTATAGGTAGTTTAAAGAGGCTTTAGCCCCCAGTATATAAAGGTAAAGAATACTAATAAATATATATAAGTAAGATACTTATTACCCTTACTATTACCTAAAATCTTAATTTTAGCTAAAAAGTTAATATCTTAATAACTAACTTTAAAGGTATATAAATAAGTACTACTACTTTTCTATAAGGATAATTAGGCTTAAAGTATATAAAATATATATAAAATAAGATATTTAATATAAGTAAGTTTATTAACTTAAAATAACCTTTTTAAAATAACTTTTACTATAATTATTATATATTTAATTAGGATTTTATTATTATTAATAGCTAGTATAAATATAATAGCTTTTATACTTATTAACTTTTACTAACTTAATTATAAGGTATATTAATAGCTTAGTAAAAACTATAACTTTATAAGCCTTTATAAGGATATTAAAGTAAATAGTATAAAAAATATAGTTTTTATAGATTTTATTTACTTTAACTATAGTACTTATAAGTATATATTACCTTATTTTAATTTTTAAAAGGACCTTACTTATAAAAAAAAAAGGAGTTACTAAATAATATTAATAAGGTAATTAGGATTATAAAGGTATACCTAGCCTAGGTATATTATATATTACTTTTTTAAAAAAAGGTAAATTAGAAAAATTTAATATAAAGATAAATTACTAGGTAAAATAACTATATTATTTAAAGAGTTATAAAAAGGAAAAGTTAAATAGGCTAGTAATATTAGGTAAAAAAGTTTATTTATTAAAGATTTAGTTATATTTAAGACTAGGTTTTTAGTTAAATAAAGCTTTATTAAGCTATAAAGGTTTTAAATATAAAGCAAAACTACGTAGAATAACATGCACTTATGTAAATATCATAGGCGCCTACTTAACCATTACCCTTCATTGTTCAAGCCCCAAGTCGTAGACGTGCAGGACGTGGTACAATCGATTTACTTGCCGTTCTTCCTCGCAGACTTGATCGTTGGCTTAGCCTTTGTGCCCGTTTTACTTCCCTTGGTTTTCGCCGCAGTCGCGAGTCTCTTCTGGCCCTGCTTCGCGTTAAGTTGATCTGGAGCCTTTTCAACCTTGGCCACTTTCTGCTTCTGCTTCTTTTTCTTCTTCTTTGCCTTCTTTTTTATGCTGCTATCCACGTTTTGATTCTTACTTATCACCGCTGTTTTCACCAATGGTTGCTTATTGCTAGAAGTGCCGAATTTTGGTGATTTCTTGGTAGTTGGGCTCTTCCCTTGATCGACCACCGCTGCACTGGACACTTTCTTCTTTTTGTTTTTCTTTGTCTTCTGTTGTCCACCTTTCGTTGTCTTGTTGTTTGTATCAGCCACTGACTTCTTGCCAGGGCCTATAGTTTCCGGTCTTTTTGAAGTCAACAATGATGCTGAGCTCAAGTTTGGTCCTGGCTGTTAAGAGGTCAGTATGAAGGAGTATAGCCTCTCTTCTCTGCTTGGTACTCTATGAGTGTTTACCTGTGTGGCTTTAAGTATCTTGGTTTTGCGCCACTGGAATTCAATATCAGGAATTCCAAACGTCTTTACCCAAAACCACGAGATATCGCATGGCCATAGTTGATAGATAAAGTCGCTCGCTATCTCGACAGCTGGGTGAGCTGTGTGAATCCTGCCTACAGGCTTGTTCCCCATTTTACCCTTCATGATAGGCTCTTCGTATAGTTGATAGAAGGTTTGCCCAGAAGGGTGAAAGAACAGGGGCGGAGGATGAGAAAGTACAGTCACCAGATCACCTTGAGAGACGAACCATGCGAAAATAATAGAAGCGCCATGAATGTATCTCGGGCGGGCTTGTGTCTGATGAGTCGGATCACCACGATACAACAATGGACCGAGTGCAGTTGTTAATGTTTGAAGTCCATGCACATCAGCCCATTGCTGAGCATGTTCACGCAACATGCCGCTCCAAAATACCTGGTGATTGGGGATGCAGGCATTTTGGAACCTTGATAAGATCTCGTCGGCCTCTTCATCAGTAAGCCACTGGCGGATGAGCTGTCGGATTGCATTGGGAGGTTGATTTGTGCTGAAACTCGCTCCTTGTATTGGCCTGGAGGTTTCCTGGGGTGCGATGCTCATAGGAGAGGTCTGAGCAGTGCCCATTTTGTAGAATGCTCTGATGAAGTTGCTTTATCGCACGCGGGGGGGTGTTTGCCAGATGCTAAGCTTCATCAATAGGATCTTCGTCATAGTGACGTGTAAACACTACCGTGCTAAGATTAGCAGCACGGAGATAGCCGCAACACAGCGACGGAAAAGGGCTTGCAATCTAATACCGCGTGGAGCAAGGTAAAAGAAAGGATTCAATGGCACGACAGTGAGACTTGTATAAAATAAAAGCCAGGTGCCCAAAAAATGAATGTCCTGTATATTACAGGTGGCGACTCTCCCGCCGGGAATTGAACCCGGGTCTCAAGCGTGACAAGCTTGCATACTGACCACTATACTACGGAAGACGAAACAGGCTTAACCTGCTGTAGTGAGAGGATTCAATGGGAAGTTTCACGCAGTGACAGTATATACAGGCCCCAGTCATTAACCATTAGTGCATTTAGTGATACCTGATACTGACCAAGATGGACTTCCCTATTTTATGCATCGCTATCGTTACTCGAGTCAGCTGTGTATTTATTATCTATTTCTGATCTGAAGGTATGCATCCGCATTCATGACGTATTTCCTAAACGAAGGCCCAACAGACCAACAACCCAGGTTCCATACATGCTCCTGCAATAGTCAGCATATTTAACTAGCCCAGAGGAAGAGCATACCTTGGCCAAATCCACAAGATCAACAGTTCCATTGACCGGATCTGGCTTTAATGCATCTTCAAGCGCATACGGCCACTCGCACCGGATATACATCGACATATCGGCCAACCACGCCATGCGCTCTTGAAGCTGCGGGAACTGCACCACGAGGTCGCGAAACGCAGGCCAGAGGACAAAGTCGGCCATGCTGATATGAGGCGTGAACAGCTGATTTGCACTACCGGTGTCAGTAGATGTCGTGCTTGGAGAGATCAGAGGCATCTCACGTTGGTCTTATCCATTCTGGCATCGCAGCGTATGTTTCTGGCGACGGGTCGATCATCCATCGCATCATGTACCAAAAGACATTCATGGATGCAAAGCAGGTAAAGTCGTATCCTGGCTCAATCATCAGCTTCCGCCAAAGTCATACACAGCGCTTGTTGATTACCCTGACATTTCACGCTGTGCACCATGCGAGCAGCCCATTGCGACAACAAGCACGAGCTGTCAAACTGATCCTGATCGTATAATGCTGCGATGTTTGGATGGTGTCCAATCACGTGGTTGGCCGGCTCACCGTTCCTGAGAAGGCTTGTGGCCTTTTGATAGATGTCACCGAATGCATTGCTCATGTCCCCCGGATCCAGCTCAGTGTTGAGTGTTGTAGCAGCCCAGTTCGGTACGAAGATGTTGCGTATTTGCGCGTCTTGTATATGGCGAGGATATCCGTTAGCTCTAATACTATTCGAGAGTGCAAGGTTTCCAAAGTTGTTTTCGTAATTCGGGTACATTCTGGGTGCTGTGTCTTGAAGCTTCTCTGCTGGACTACGTTGTTCCGTCGAGAAATTGGTATGCGTGCTCTCTGGATATTCGTTGACAACGCTCAAGGCCGCAGGGTCTACATCCTGTGTTTCTTGTGGCACGGGCGTAGTTATTGACGTTGACAGGTAATAATCATTATGGTTAAACAGTGGCTGGAAAAATAGACTCGCGCGTTCTGTCTCATGGGTGATTATTCTTTCGTTATCGTGTTGGTGAATCACGGTAGGTAAATCGCCAAGTGGAGGGTAACTCGTCGAGGTCATAGATGACTGGGAGTAAGGGAGCTGTGATCGGTAGAATGGAACGATTTCGCAGTTGTCCATAGAGGCCTGTGTAAGTTTGTTAGTGTCGAACATAGGGATGGCGATTCAGTATCTTGATTCTTACTGGAGTGTTTGGTTGGGCATAATCGATAGGCATCTCGGTAGATGTGTATTGCGGCGTAGAGATTACGGAAGAGTTTGTTGTGTAAGAATTCACTGCTCTTGATTCCATGGCAATGAACGAGTCACTCTCTGGCGAAGACTCTTCTTGCTTCGTACTCGAGCTGTTTGCACTGAAGGACTCGGAGTGGTCCACTGGAAAGGAATGCGAAGTACCATTGGCAACATGCCCTAGTATTGGCTCGTTCAATGTGCTCGATAGTCGACTATCATCCACTACTTCCATCTCAGGATTTGTTGTTCTGTCGCTTTTCAGCAACTCGGTTATCTCGGATGGTTGTTTCTCTTCCTCTAGCAAGTCGGACACGGCACCTCTCAATTCAGCAGAGCCATTTGCCATTTGCCTCAACAAAAGCTTCGCAGCTTCCAGCTCATCTTCAAGCTTTTTATTAGCCTCTTGTAAACCCCTGACCCGGGATTCTTTTATATCGGAGTCGTATACGCATTGTCGGTTGTATTTCGAGCAGTTAACGCAAACCGGCTTTTGTCCATTGCACTGCAGCGGATTAGCCTACTGAATTTCAGGAAAGACGTCAACAACTGCACCTTGGCTTTTCGCTTCCGGCATTCCCAGCACGCCGATTTGATGGTTCCTGATCGCTTGGCAATAGCTCGCTCGACGAGAGTGGTGGGAGGAGCTGCACCGTCCCTCGCAGGCGCGGCCCTGATAGGCCTGTATGGTAATGCCATGAAGAATTTCGTTCGTTTCCCCAATTGCGACTGGTATTGCTCAACTGTGCGAACAGGATAATATGTCAAGAGGAGATTATAAGGGTCCAAATTAGGGGTCCAAGAATTATTTCAACGATTATGATGTCACAAACAAGACAGGTTAAGGGTATCCGGAAGCCTTTCCGAGAATGGTGATTGAGCGAGAAAGTCTCAGCCGCTTCGTCATTCTAGCGGGACTACTCCGTAGATATGGAACTATGACGTGCCACTAATGCAGAATGTTGAAAGTGGAACTATGGGAATAACACGGTTTCTGTAGATGCCCGAAACAGACCCTTTCCTCTTATCCCTTGCTCAAGAGCGCTTTTGCTTGATCGACTTTCTTTCCATGGCTACTGCGCCAACCATGCTCAGAAGGGCCAATGCCAAGGGAATATACAGCGTCTGCACTACCGCGTTCTCGTAGCCAGATAACACGCTCTTCAACCTCTCGGGTCCAATCGACTCCCTCAACTTGGATAGACCGGCTTCTTGAATATGTGTAGTATTTGTCCCGGGGGCAGTATCTTGGATCTCTTTTGACAAGCGGTCTTGGAACAATGTTGCAGAGGCACAGATCCACAAGGCAGAGCCCATTCCCGCACCGAAAGTGATGACTGCGCCTCCAAGAGATACGTCTTCAATAGGGAGAACAGCTTGCAAAGCTACCTGTGGACCTTGAAGACCGAGACCGACTGCCAAGCCGAGAAAGGTGAGGAGGCCAACGGCTTTGGCGATTTGTTCTTCAAGATCGAGAGTTGTGAGAAGACCAGAGGCAATAGGTGTAAGGACGCTCGTGGCCAACATGAACGCTGTGGCTGTCAGTAGTGGTCGAACGAGCTCGGAGGGGACTTACGGTAATAGTATCCGATCCATGTAGTTCCAACACCAGAAATAATGAATGCAATTGCCAAACCACCGACCATTGGAAGAGCCAGCAAACCTGCCTTTGTAGGTGAGTATCCACGTACGCCTTGGAAGTATATGGACATGTAATACTCAGTCACAGCCAACACTCCCTCGCAGCACGCACCGTACCACATTCCTGCAATGATACTCCTCTGCTTCAAGATCCTGGGCGGCAATAGAGCGTTGTCACCTTGGCGATACTGCAAGTAGCCGAATGCCACGAATAGAAGAGCGCAAATAACGAGAGGAACAATAATCTGCCAAGTTCCCCAACCAAACTTTGTGCCTCCCCATTGCAGTGCCATGAGAAGAAAAGTAATAGCCGGTACAGCCAACAGCGTGCCAAAGAAGTCAACCTTCTTAACCTTATCCTTCAGAGTAAGAACAGGCGCATCATGACGCGGAGGCTGTTCATGAACCCCATAAGCCGTCAGGACAAGACACATAACGCCCAGCGGCAGATTAACACCGAAACAAGCCCTCCACGAAAACGCATCTATCAGCGCACCGCCAATCGTAGGCGCAGTAATGAGGCCAACGCTCTGGATCGATCCAAAGAAACTATTGGTCATAGCTTGTTTGGACAGCGGAAAGCATTGACGGAGGAGTTTGAACAGGCCGCCGTTGATGGCGCCGCGGCCTAAACCGCTGACTGCACGGCCGAGGATAAAGATTGCGGAGGATGGTGCGAGAGTGCAGATTAGAGAGCCGATTTCGAACGTAGCAATGCCGATTAGGAAGACGGCTTTGATGGAGAAGAGGGTGTAGATTTGGCCGAAGCTGGGAGGGTTAGTGGAGTGGTGGTGAAGGTATGGGGGCTTTACAAGAAGACGAAGGCGCTGAGGGTCATGCCGCTGGAGTATTGTTAGAGCTGAGGTGTCGGAGAGGAAACGGTGTATGGTTTACTACGCAGCTGAGTACCATCCGATATCTGAGATGGTCTGAAACTCGTCTGTGATGCTTGGGACAGCGACGGCGACAATGGTGAGGTCCTGTCAAAGTTGTCAATGGGTCGTCGTTCACGAGGATATGGGGTTTTACAAGTCCACTGAGAAAGCATGCGATGGCCATTGAAGCCATGGTCGACCATAGCTTCGGTCCGGTGGGATAGACTATGTTCTCCTCATCATCACGAGGCTCTTCAATCTCTAAAGCGGATGTCGGCCTGGATTGTTGAGTGGTGTCATTTACTTCCATAGCGACAGGGTTTGCCAGTGGTCGTTCAGTCAGTACTTCGGAAGCCATGGCCGTATGCTGCAAGAGGATAAAAGCTTCAATTGTCACGCCGCGAAACCAAAACCACAGCCGAAAGATACGGCGTTCAAGACTTTATACTACGCTGTGAATTGAGGGATCTACGATGTAGAGATGCACTTATTGCTGACGGACGCGTTCAAGCTTACACCATCTGCAGCGGCTAAATGGCTTCATGACGTGTTTTGGGGAAGTTGGAGGGGTTTTGAGTGTCTTGATTGATGGAATTGTGA
The DNA here is from genome assembly GCA_017579625.1 of Fusarium sororula. Taxonomy (NCBI): domain Eukaryota; kingdom Fungi; phylum Ascomycota; class Sordariomycetes; order Hypocreales; family Nectriaceae; genus Fusarium; species Fusarium sororula. Next base: position 84,775 of record JACWFA010000055.1, read on the forward strand.
AAGCCACTGATCTTGGATCTGACTGCTGACGAACTGCTTCATCTGGTCCGTGAATTGCACAGAGTGGTGCGTAAGTAGAACGCGTTTGATGAGGCGGCAGTTTACTATCAACATAGGCTTCCAAGTCATTCATTGGCATTGGAGGCGAACGTTATGCTCAAGAGTGCACCCCCTGTGTCCCAGCAACGCTTCATGCCCTAACCAGACGAGCCAGGCCCTGCAAGTTGAGTGAAACACGGCTGACCCTCAGTGGGGTAAACCAACTGGGTCATTTCACTCAGTGACATGCGATACCCTAGACTGTTCCACGACCTTGGGTCTCATCAACTCAAGACATGAAGGAATTTGTAGTATCAAGGTAATAATGACGCTGCGATATGAGATAGACTGCTCTTTATCATCCTTCGGCTCTTATTATCTTTGCATCCTTAGCAATCAATGCTCAGACCATGTTCCATCAGGCCAATAACGGCAATGCCGTGCCGTGGCGGGCGGGCGGAATTATGCTGACCCGGGCGGCTGGGTTGTCTGGTCAGATCAAGCCAGAAGCACAATCTTAACTGGAACATCGACAGCAATCGATAGCGACATAACGCCGTTGGCGCTGTATCGCAACGCCAAAATGTCTATCGACCAGAGAGTCCAAATCTGGCTCAGCAACGTCCAACAATCCACCGACGACCCATCGCCTACTCCCGAGCCATACCTCGACATCCCGCCGCCTAATCCCTTGAAACGCCGTCGAGTCGATTCACCACCTCGCGAGACCAGACTGGACATGCCATCACCCAACGATCCGCTTTACGAGATCAAGAAGAGATGCTTCCTACTTCAAGAAGAACTCGACAGGAAGTACGCCGAACAGGAAAAAAGAAATGCTTTTCGAGCGCTCAAGAAACGGGCGACCAACAACAACCAAGGGTCCTCCGAGCTGCAGCAGCAGTACTGTAACTTCATCAGCTACTCTACGGGCAAGGTTGAACGACGGCTCATCACAAGACCAAACGGACCAGTTCTCCAGCCTTCTCCAGCAACGACACCCTCTCAGCCAACACGGGAACAACGAGAAATAAAGGTCGAACCAGACACCGAACCTGTATCATGGCCAGAAGTAAATCTCGAGCCTGTCACCGAGCCGATCGAGAGAACAGTCGTGCCTATCCCCTATCCCGATCCATTTCTGTCTCCCACTTCCCCGGACTGGGAGCACATACTCCGGAAAGAAGCGGAGTTGCAACGCGAGGTAAAAGCTACAATGAGGCTCGAGGCTGGAATGAGAATCCAGGCTAGAGAGAGACTCGTGGCTCGAAGAAAATCCCGACCATCAGAATTAACGGCTCTCCTCAAACGCATCAACGACATCTACGCTGGTCGCGGTATCCTCTCCTCAAGTTCCCGACTCCTCATGAAGGCAGCGGCGGGTCCTTTATGGAAAGAAATGGCTTGGGCGCAAGGCGAATCTCAAAGCGATGTTCATTACTGCACCCAGCGCTATGCAGTAGGCAGCACGCCTAGTCCCGGGGACGTGGAAAAGATCCTGCACCAGACTTCTCGCTGCATGGGTTATGACGCTCTGCCAAACGAGTGGAACATGGAGGTTGTTCAGAAGGTTCTTGAGCTGTCGTTCAGGGATAAAGGTGTCTGCAGAAATCCTCAACTTGTCGACTTCAGATGCAGGTGAGCACATCTCCAATCTTGCCAGCTACGTGATCCATACTAATATTATATGTTCAGCGCCGATGGTGCCATAATTCCAGAATACCATACGAATCGCGACATCCCGCAGCCCCCCGATTTCTGTGTCTATATCGATGCAGCCAGCGACCCAACCAGCGACAATATGCGGGCCCCCATCAAGCGCTTCGAAAAGCACGTGTACAGAGACATCTTCAACCACATCGACCTGAGAGCTCTCCGAAACCAGCGACCGATAGCCTTCCACATCCACACTCTCCCCGAGAACACAGAGCACGAGCTCCAGCGCGTCAAAACGGCCTCCGCCGCACATCGAGGGTTTCTCAAACGCCTAGTGCGATTGAAAGAGATAGCTGATAATGAACGCCCGAATTACACTTGGATGGACGATTTAAGATACGACCTCCCCGAGTTCCTCCCGGGGATCATCATCTACAAACATAACTGGTTCCTCAGCGTCTCCAAACTCGATGGGGAAAATACAAGGTTTTATGGGATTGGGGATACAGCGACTTCCATTGGTGTTTACAAGATCGTTTATGCGCTGCAGATACTGCGGAAATGGGCAGAGACGGTTTATTGGCCTTGGCTGCAGGGGCTTTTGGTGCTGTGGCCTTTGGAGTGGGATGGGACGCCTTTATAATAGTGATTGTTCATTCAGTGATACCCCTAGATTGTCAGGATACCCTTTTGTTGTACTGTATTTCTCGTCTTTATTCGTTCATAGCCTTGGTGTAAGGTCTACCTAGTCGAATACACAATCTCAGATACTTCTTCTCTCGTCAAGACCTTTCCAAATGAGAACATTACATCCGTCATGGTCTTGTCGATAATCTGCTCAATCTGCTCATCGCTCGTAACCCCAACCTCTTTTAGTGTACTCGGCAGCCCTGTAACCTTCACAAGCCTCGCGACGCAATCCCCCGCCTCCGTTTCCTCCCATCCCAATGCCTCATTGAAGACATTCACAATCTTTGCTTGCGCCTCAGGGTTTCGCGCCTTGGTGTATCGTAGCACAGGCGGGAGCATAATACAGCTCGTAATACCGTGCATAACCTTTCCAACACTGCCGAGCTGATGGCCAATGGCATGACTGGCGCCCATATTCACTCTGTAAATGATAAAGCCCATGAGCGCCATGCGACTTCCAGCTTGACACTTGCTCACACCGTGAACAAGCTCATCTTCACCGTCTTGTCCTCTGCCCAATCCCTCTTTGTATTCAACCAATCCCTTTGCCAAGTCTCGCAATGCTTTTTCGCACCATTCTTGCACATTGGGATGCTTTTTACATTCGGGATTGCATAGCGTCTCAACACAGTGGTCAACAGCACGTATTCCAGAACTCAACCACAATTTCTCGGGCGATGTTCTCGCAACCCATGGATCCATGAGGATTAAATCTGGCGCACCACCATCCTGAAGCGAGAAATGTTGCTTTTTCCCCGCGCTGTTAGTGCAACTCGCTGTATGGTTCCATTCTCCCGCCGATAAACTCGTAGGAACGAGAATTAGCTTCACCCCCTCTGCTTTCTTCATTTTATCTTGCGGCGCAACGCCTTTTTCTTGATCAAGGAGGTCTTCCATGTCTTTTTCGCCAAATCCAGCCGGGAGAGTAGCGGACATCAGACGCGCGACTTTGCAAGCGTCGGAGTAAGAGCCGCTGCCAATACTGATGACACAGTCTATCTTGTGCTCTATGATTCTATGGGCAATGTCAATGACATCGGAGTAAGGGGAATGGGAGCCGACGCCTTCCTTGACGGTGGTGAGGCGGTCGCCAAGAGCTTCTTTCAGATCGGAGATGACAGATGTGTTTTTCGCGAGAGCTCTGCTGTGGACTAGAAGGATGCGCCGAGTTTTCCATTGTTCGAGGGCGAAGAGGATGTCTTCTTTACTGTGAGAGTTGAAGATTCCGTCTGAGCCTGGACGATGTCCGCCCTCGAGTTGGGGAATGCGATATGGCTTGAATGTACCTGTCATGTTGAGGGCATGCGATTGAGATGGAGCTTCAATAAGTCATGAGTCTGATGAAAGATCTATGTTTTTAGGCATATGAAGAAGTGAGCTTTTGGTCCTATGGGCCAAAGTGGATTAGTGACGTCTTAATTATGACGTTTTGCCGAGTTCCGAGCCACTATTCCGACTTTTTTGTTGACTGTATCTCATGTTGTCAAAGCTATAGTTATACTATACATTGTCCTGTATCGCATTGAGTGGGCATGTCTCCGAATACAACACCGAGTGGCAAGGCTATTAAAGAGAAATTATTGAACCGTTTGACTTGTATTCTATGCCATTGAAGGCTCTTACGGGAAAGGCAGTCTGGGAATTGATGGACCAGCATAAGCCACCGTTTGGTGCCATTTCTTTGCTCCTTCTAATGCCTTTCGGACCCCGAATAGACTATATTAAAGACATGGATACCTGAAACTCAACAGCTTCTATTCTTTGCCAACTGGTGGATAACCAAAGTCTACCGCCTCTTGCTATTGCTGGTGTCATCGACGTACAAGATACTGCTATTATGACTGTAGCTACTGTAATGAAGTCCAAAAGTTAGAAAAGAATAGAAATTCCATCAATCTCTACATATATAGGGTAGGTTTATACTGAGATTATATTAACCCTCAGCAATTGTGTTCTTTGGCGTCATTAAAACGACCTCTTGTAGCTAAAAAAGCCTGGATGAGAAATTGTGGATCGCAAGAGCGAAATAAACGAAGATACGAGCATTGCGAGACTTCAGCGGCCCCTTACACCAGCCGCCTGATTATGAGCTAACCCAATTGGACTGTGACAGGGCTCGACTTGGCGAGACAAGCTCCAATCAATATTTGAACCCTTTCTTGGAGCCCGAACTAAACGACAACCCGACCGGAGCGACGACGAGATGACATTTGGCGGGGTGAGACTTACGTCAACCCGAAGTCCGAAGGCGGCTCCGGTATAAGCTAGACTTTAACTACGGAGTATTAGATCTTGCATATGCGCCTCTCGACATGTATAAGAACAAAGCCTGCGTCTCTCGTCCTTGAAACTTGCCTGTACACAGTTGAAAACCTGCATCGCAGAACTACCCTCTACAACCATGTCGACTCTTCCAGACGGGCTCATCGCCTTCGGTCCAAACACAAATTGCACGTTAGATCTGTGTCCTCTCGAGGCAAGCATCTTCCGCTATCGTCCATCCGTCCCAGCCAACTCCGTCTTTATCGGCATCTTCGGCCTCTGTCTGATAGCACATACAATCCAAGGCGTCTTGACTAGATCATGGGGCTTCATGGCTTGTATGGTCGCCGGTTGTGTTTTGGAAATTGCTGGTTATGCCGGCCGTATTGTGCTCTACGACAATCCCTTTAGCTTCAATGGATTCCTCGCGCAGATCAGCAAGTTTCTTTCTATTCCTTGGAGTAACTCCGCGAGCATAACTAACATCTCAACCTCTTTCGTTTTATAGTCTGCATTACCATTGCGCCCGTCTTCTTTTGTTCCGCTATTTACGTGCTCTTGTCCCAGGTGTAAGACACTTGACCGACCTATGGCCCCATCCTCAAGGTCAGCCTGCTGACGATTCGCAGCATCTACCATCTCGACCGATCTATATCTCGATTCGATCCCCGCGTCTTCTACTGGATGTTTATTCCATGTGATGTCATTTCCTTGATTCTTCAAGCCGTTGGCGGCGCCTTCTCAGCCACTGGGGCGACTAAAAAGGACGTAGATACTGGAGTTGATATTTCTCTGGCTGGTCTCATCTTCCAGGTCATTACCCTTGTGCTGTTCTGCTTTCTTTTTGCCGACTACTTGCTTCTGTGTCGAAAGTCAAACCTTGCACGCTCGGGTATGACGAAAGCGATGGCGGTCTTCCTCACTTTCCTCTTTCTATCTATACTCTTGGTTCTCATTCGATGCACGTTTCGCATTGTTGAACTGCATGAAGGTTACTTCAGTCACTTTTTCCGCCAAGAAGGGGAGTTCATTGGTCTTGAGTCAGCGTGAGAACTGTCCATTTTTAAGCGTTCAAATCAGATGCTAACAGACCACTAGAGCTATGTGTGCTGCCGTTATCTGCCTCAATATAGGCCATCCAGGTAAGATTCTCGCCACGAGAACAGGCAAGCGCAGTGAACCACAGTCGCTATTCTCGATTGAACTCGATGAAGGTGCCACGCTATAGCCCATTTGTGTAAACATTGCGTGTTACTAGATGCGGCGAGAGAATAAGACAAAGGCTGAGAATAATAGTAATAAAATGGTTATATAGACTGATAGAGAAATAACAGAGAATTAGAAAAGATATAGTAAATATATAATATTAAAGGAAAGAATATAAGTTTAATTATAATTATTTTCTTATTTTATTTCTAGAAAAGTTATTTTTAAATTCCTAGGCATCTAAAGTCTAAAGTGTTAGGGGATTTTCACTCTTGAATGTATGGAGTACGTAGAGGCCAGTATCCACTACAATATCCCGCTATAAACCTTAAAAGCGCCTCTTCACTTTTAGTCATCCCCCGGACAAAAACTAACTAGCCTATTTTACATTTAAAACCAGGGCATACTGGAAATATTATTCTCCCTTGTTATCCCCATAACCACGACTCTTCATTTAAAGTTGTCACATACCCCAATCATTACCCATCACCCAATTCATGCTGGAAAAATCACATTCTCCTCAAAAATACTCGCCCAAACCTACAGCCATTGTCTTTTCACAATGTCAGATAGTCAGACCATCTCTAGCACCCGACGAAAGCCGCATTTCAAGTCACGCACAGGCTGTCGAACGTGTCGTTCCAGGAAAGTCAAGGTAAGCAGTCCATTCACCAAACTACATCAGCCACGCCTTTGTGAGAACCTAATTCTGTATCAGTGTGATGAAGAGCGTCCCTCTTGCCGCAAGTGTCTCATGAGGAGCCTGCAATGTGACTATCTCGACGCAGACATCAGACCGAAGCCCAAGGCCGACCGCCCCAAGAGCCTTCTTGACGTGGAATTGATGCATCACTTCACCATCTCAACAGCCGTGACGCTTGCCCCTGACGCCATCGTGCGTGATCTATGGAGAACCGATATTCCTCAAATGGGATTTGCCACAGACTATGTTCTGGACGGAATCACCGCCCTTGCTGCTCTGCATTTGGCGCGGTACGACTCCAATCGACGAGAGACGCTTCTGGCTCATGCATCACTGTGTCATACCAACTCCCTGTCCAAGGCATTGCCTCTCATCACACATGTCACGTCGCAAAACTGCAGCCAGCTGTTCATATTCGGCATCTTAACGCTGTTTTTCAACCTGGCTAAGCCTATAGAAAAGGAAGACTTCTTCCTGGTTGGGCGTGGGGTAGTGCCGGAGTGGCTCTATCTCCTTCGCGGCATTGATACCGTTGTCCAAGGCCAGGATGCTATCATGTTGTCATCCGTCTCCTTAATATACAAAACATCCTTGGCAGCTTTTGACTTTTGGCACGACCACTCACCCGAAATCTTTGATCCACTCAGTCAACTACAAAGCCATATTAATGGAATTCCCGACGCGGGAAACGAAGCGAAAAAGAAAGCCCTCAATCAAGCGGCGTCGGCTCTCACTCGAAGCTATACTTTCCTCTACGGCGATCAGTTTCAGGCACAGGACAAGTTTAGAGGGTTTTATATGTGGCTGTTCGAGATCAGCGATGAGTTCCTCACATTGCTGAGCAATGCTGATCAAGAAGCACTTTGTGTGCTTGCCTTCTATACGACGATTATTAGAGAATTGGAGAAGTATTGGTGGGTTCAAGGTTGGGCGGCACATCTAATGAACAGAATCTTTCTTTCACTGGATGGAGAGCATAGGTTATGGATCAGATGGCCCATTGAGGAAATCGGTTGGGTTCCAGGTTGTACTTTTCGTTAGTAGTGTTAATTGTACGGGGCTATAGTTTTGAAGTATTTGGCTTATATCAAGTCCAGTGCACCGGAGATGCTCAAATTCCTTATTGAGGTACTAAACAGTAACTTCAACGCATTATTCAAGCAGGCATCTCCAGTCATAGCTTTCATGCCCTGAGTTGCTAGGCTGTATTCCCGCGTCCTTGCTTACTGTATGTCATGGCCTTGCGCTATAATAAACTTATACCTTTTTTGTGAAAGGCCTTTGAGACTTTTACATTATACAAGTCCACTATTTTGCAAGGCGATCTCTTAACTTATTTCACTGTCGCGAATGTTATTGCTCGGTTTGCTGATGGGTGGCCTGATCAGTCCATTGCAGACTGCTCACAAAAGGTTGAAACTGCAGAATGAGTAGGAGATACTGCGTACTTTGTTGCTATGGCCTAGGCTTTTAGCAAGGCGTTTTCCAGAATGTTGTACAAAGCTTTAGGGCATCACAAGAACACGCTGCCCATGTGGTCTATAAGAGCTCAATCAGGGCTAGACAAGTCTAAATGCTTATTTTAGTTATTGCGTAACAGTTATCTAGGAGTCCTGTATATCAGTAAGTCACTAGATCGTGGACCAGCATTAGACTCTACTCAGTGAAACAGATCAAGGTCATACAGTTTGAAGAGAAACGCCCCTTGTTTGTGCAACTAGGCTGTGCATACTATTTGTGGCAGACGTTGCGAATTGAAGACGCTGTGAAACCCAACATAGCCAAGTCTTCCAGTCTACAGTGCCAGCCGATAGAACCCCACAAGAATGCCTTGAGGAGCCCAGCGTGATGGTAGCACAGGTTGCTTCGTCAGCACAGTGCTCCGTCAAGTCGGGGTGTTGTACAAAGACGCTCAATGCCATGTGATGCAACATTTTTGGACAATTCTCCAGATTTGTGATAGACACAGCCTGGTAGCACATGTTTCAGGAAGAGGCATAGACAAAGGTTATGCAGCTGCATAGCCGCGTCAGATAGGTTACTATTATTGTAATCAAGTCCTGCAAAGTCACACAAAGTCACACAGATCCTGGCTGTCCGCGATCTCATCGATTCCCTGCGGCTGTGTATGCACGCTGTACCTGCGTCCTAGCTAGCACCATATCCTTTATTAAGAGGGCTATTTGAGCATCTAGAACCACTGCTCTTGGCCCCAGTTCCAATAGCATCTTCATTTCCACTCCCAATCATCAATCTGCTTCATGATCTTGTCTCACACCTCAATCGTACGTGATTTCCCTTTCAGAAAACATGACTATCGGGGATTTCTTTGACTTCGACAAGACCGAATATGCACATCGCATATGCTACTACGATATAGACCGTCTCCGCAAGCAGGAGATCGTCAAAACCCGTCAGATTACAGCTGCAATATGTAGTGCCCACATCGGGGGCTGGGGCGCCATCGCCTCCTCTGGAGGCACCCTCGTGCTCAGTGCGATCGCAATCCGTCGTGTTCACGTAGCAGAGTCGAAGCTGGAGCTCATCCGTGCAGAGCTCAAGAAGCGAGATGTCCCTCTGCATAAACTACAGAAACGAGATGTCTTGATCCCCTTAGGAGCATGCGTTGCGGGAATGGGCGTTGGTCATGTGTTTGATCAGGCCGCTATTCATGTCACCCACACCTGCGCTCCGGGCCTGTTTCCGAGTGACTCTGTCGCGCATGCATTTTCTATGAATCCTGGTGATTCCATCAGCGGTGCTGCGCATGGGGCTGCGCAACAACTCCACGAGATGGGCCACGCCATAGTGAGGCTGGACAATGGGGTTTCAGCAGCTCAGGATCTTGCAAGGGTCGCCATATCAGTTCCTCAGACGTCTGTTGAAGAAGCTGTCGGATTTCATACTGGTATGGTTGCAATGCAGGCTGCTGAGAAGGGTGTTGCTGGTGTGGCGTCTAGCAGCCTGGCAACACAGGGCATGAAAGCCATGACTGGAGATGCTGATCAGATGGATGGCTTGCAGAACTATTGAGCGAGCTAGTTTTAAAGCAATCTGATCCATCAACGACAATGGTCGCTGTGGGTTCAAAGTTAGGAGGTAGTTGATGAAGAGAATGGCAAGTTAAAGGGGGTTATTTAAAGCACTTTGGAGTATGTATCTAAGACTAGAGATCTTGATCGACGAGCAGAATTTATGATTCGCTTGCTTTGACTTTCTGTCGAGTTGCAGATATCGGCACTTCGTTTCTAATATCTACAACTATTCAAGAAATGCATCAGCTTCAGTGCTTAATACCTGGGCAGCAAAAGTGATTTATCATTTGCCATTGGACTTTATATTATTTGCCTCGTCATCTAGTCTGCCTCTCTCATACTGCTTCCGTCCTCCTTATGTCTATACATGTATCACGGCAGATACTGCCATTCCACATTCACCCTTGCATCATCCAGGGTGCCGAAAACGTTAAACGCGCCCGTAGACAGATCCATCGAGTTTTCGTTTACACAGACATAACAAGCGTCGACAATAGTGACGTCGATAGAAAGCCCGATATGTCGACCAGAAGTTGCAGTGACGCGAATCTTTTGACCGCACTTGCTCCGATCATACCTTCTGTAATCCAGGGCGACGACGAAGTCGGTGTCGTGGCTGACTGATCTGCAGTCGCCCATTATACCGTTTTGGAAAACCCATGTTGCGGAGCCACCGGTGAAGATTTGTGGTTGTTCGTTGGCTGGTGCAGCGGAGGTGCTTGCAGTTTCTTCGGTTGTTGACGGTAGGATAGTGCTAGACTCTGAGATTTCTGTAGGTATTGAATGTTCTGTTGTCTCCTTGGTCGTTGACGGCAGAGCCGTGCTGGTTTCCGAGAACTCTGTTGCTCTCGAGACACTCTCGGTGTTGGACGCCGTCGTGGCGGAAGCGATTTCGGCTGAAGAAGAGTCAAGGTAGACCGTAGAAGAATTGTCATTTTCGAGGCGCGACTGGTTAGTCTCGGTCGAGGACGCGATCGAAGTAGCCGTTAAGGCAGCATCAGATACAGAGCTTGTCGCACCCAAAGAGCTTTCAATTAATGTCTGGCTCGACTCAGGTTTGCAAGGACCAGCAGCTACACTCTGGAGACCAATAGCCAAGCCAAAAAGAGCTGTCGATGCCTTGAAAAAGTACATGATCGCTCAGAAGGTGGAAATAGGTAAGAGAAAGTCCCCAGTCTTTCATAAGGCGGATTCTTCAATGTAAATAAATATTAAAATAGGAGTTGCCAAGCCTTAGCCCCAGAAGCTATTGCGAACTATCGATTGCAATTTAGTTCGGGGAACTAAATGTAGCGCCTCCATTCGTTCAAGCGGATCTAGATCGGTTGCCTGGATGCACTAAATTTCCCGATCTTGCCCTGTAAGCTAACTTAGTTCAGCACCAGCGACCAGCTTGCATCTGCCACTCACTCCGTCGCTCCAATTACATGCTAATAAAGGGTTCAAATCTGATTATATTACTTATGCTTCACTGCAGAGACAATGCTAGTTATTATCATACTCCTTCTTGCAGGGAATAATTGCAGTATCAATGCGGTCTGAAGACGTAACAGATCGTCAAATTGAAGAAGTAGAAGCAGTTGCCTCAATCATCCTTTACCGTTCATGAGCCACTCGTTCGCGAAATTTCAAGACACTCGTAGCATAAGGCCAACTTTTATAATCACGAAATTCACCAAGTCGCTCAGCATCCACTTCAAATCTGGCATGTCGAATATCTCGAAGCACCTTCAAATCATCCGCCCAATCTGGAAGGCTCTGAAAGAATCGATCGCGAGCGCGCCAGCCTTCGCCACGATAGGTAAGCCAGCGTTCAACGGTATGATTCATAGGAACATGGATGTCGACATCCAACGCCCGCAGGCCAGTACTCTCCCTGGACATCATAGTCCATAATGCTCTCCAGGCAGCCCGATCGACGACACCTGGAATGTTGACGGATGGGCCGAGGATGAGATCAAGGTGCAGAAAGCGCAAGTAGTGCCAACTTGGACCTTGATGTAATCTGAACGCCGATAAATGCGGTAGGTACGTAAACGAAAATGCATTGTGCGAGAGCAGAAAATGAGCGGCCTCAGCATGTATAGCCTTACAGCTCAAGAGGAGCTCTGAGCTTTTCCATTTTGTGCTAGAAGAGATGGTTTGTTCGTTCACAATAAAGGCTCCGAAGCTACCAAATGCCACTGAATGTTTCGGTTCTATCAACTCCGGCTCTGCCGGTATACCAGGTAGCAAGATCATGTCCAGAGGTCGCCAAGCTGAAGCCAAGGGATCAGCAAGGTCTGATTGAGAACTTGTGTGTATCTTCAACGGCCAAGGCTCTCGATACGAAGCAACACGGGCCACAAAGTGATGACGACTGCGGTTGTAGATGGGCGCATAGATGAACCTCTGACCAATGCAGTACTCCCATATGCGCAAGCGCACTTGCAGTGGCAGTCGGAATAGACACGACTGAGGCTGCTCGTTTTGTCTCGATTGAATGCCTGTTGGCCTTGGAATGGGTGTATTGAGTCCAGCCACCAGGTCTTGATGGTTTTTGCGGTGTTTTCTAGACTTGGCCTTGCGCCGAATGCCATGCACGATATTCTGCGGAAACTGGCGCGAATAGTCCCAAACGTCTTTGCAAGGTAGCCCGCAACCACAGCAGCATAATAAAAAGGTCAATGGCATGGAATAGAACTCGAATTTGTCGTCGATTCTTCTTTCGTAGCTTTGCCACCAGGTGTCTTGTACATGGCTTGGATGCTGCGGGAGGTTTGGCATTCTGTGGGTGATAGAATGGCTGGGATGTATAATGGAAGTTCTAGGTACAGAATGAAGGCTTGAAGGGTTGCTGGAGAGAGAACGGCAACTCGGAATATTCAGATGGGCCTAATAAGAGCGGAATTGGTTCCATTACCCGTCGGACATATCGCAATCGGTTAGGTGCCGCTAAGCCTTCACTAGTCGAGCACAGCCACTGGTAAGGCTACTCCAACCAATGCTGATCAGGCAGCCTTTGCCATGAGTCACCAAGATGGATCTGTCAAACATGGACAAAAGATGACTCGAACTTCAAATACAGTCGGTGATCTTATAGACACAATGCTAGACCCTTTAAATGATTCCCCCCGCACCCCACGAAGTACAACGTCTATTCCCTGCCGTCACAAGCGCCCTTTGAATCCTAGAACTTAGTGCGCCCTCTTATCAGCCCAGTATGCCCTATCGTCTTCATAAACAAACCCACGGCGAACCTGCAAAAATACAAAAATGCACATTCTACTCATGTTATCGCCCATGCGGCCACTATAAACAACGCTACTGTACCAGATACCGAACACCAAGGCAGTGCTGTACCTGCGCCGACCCGCGGCCACTGCGTCCAGACGGTCGTTACCCGCGGTACATCGACGGCACAGGATGGGACCGCCATGCCCCAAGATGGGCAGACTATTGTGAGGGATGCCAGAAAGCAGAGAAAGGGCACGATATACTTCGGTCAGCGATCGCGGTTTGCGAACACTGGAGAAGGGGGCATTGTATCGGATATGGGGTCTGTTGTATGTGTTCAGATACCCGGCCGCAATCTCATGATAGTCTTTATCCGCTGTATGTTGATGGGATTGGGTGGGTGTATGGCGCGACGAGATGGCAGTTTTACTGTCAATTCTGCAAGGATGTCCATGGGATCGAAGCCCATCGGGAAGAAGATACTTGAAGTCATGGTTTCTATCACTACAAAGAGCAGTATTTTGTGGCGGTTGAATACGAGTTTCTCGAGTTTTATTTCCCAGGATTGGTGCAGGGTTTAGACACGAGCGAAGTGTCGCCCTTGATAAGATGTGATTGGTTCATCGTCTAACAACAATAGCACTACCGTTTTGCTACTGCGAGGCAAAACTCTATCTGAAAAAGCCACTGAATTCAAAGCGCGCCAATAGATTGTGATGAACTTAATGGGATATCAGCCATCTCCCACATTACGGCAATCTTCCCTGTATATATACTGTGCGCATGCGTAAGACTCCAAACCTTCCCCTTTTCTTCGAAACACACGGTGAGCTTAGTAGGACTGTCGCGTGAGCTCTAAGAGGTTTGATCAAGCTATTTGATAGTGACGATTTTCGCCGTACTGTGTACTTTTGAGCCAGTCTTCAATAGTACGACACCTTCGACGCCTTTGCGGTACTTTTACATTAATAAAAAGTTGGAATAACTTTGAGGCCTAGAGTAAGAGGAAGATCAGAGCCCGCGACACAAGCCCTTTAATTGTGATTCCTTCAGTTTTGACTTTGAGGCTTGTGCATGTCCGAAATTTAAGAGCCAACAATACGGAAGGCATAATCCCCGGATTCTTTACCGTCTACTAGTCTACTAAGTTCACTCTACTGCCGTCTAAATGCCTCACTTCAAGCCACCAACCACACACCCTTTGCTAGCCGAACCAATTGATATATAGATAACAGTCAGTGCCTAGCTCGACCTAACTTCCCTTGTTGTGATACCCCCTACGAGATGCGTCTCTCCTGCAGCCGATGGTCAGGCTCCATTCTGGTAAGCACTAATAACATCCCAACGCCTTTCACTTAGCTTGTTCTGGGAAGGACTCAGTAATGATCGTCCGGGGATGTTTTAGCGCTAAGGCTGAAATCTGGAGTTGCGGAGATTGAACGCTCTCTGCTGTGGTCGTATATGAGTAGGCATTTGCCCTCCCTCAATCAGCGTGAGTTTACTCCTCTTATAGTCTGGTTTGAAAGAATGAAGCGACCGCCATGGCAGTTTACTACGAGAGCAGCTGGTCCATTCTAAGTACTATCGGCTTGGTAAACTTCTTCTTCGCCTGGATTGTGATTGGTATCACTAGGCTCTCATGGCTATCGACTATCCCTGCGATTGTGTCTGCGGCCGGTGCAGTCGCAAATGGCCTCTGCTACTACGCATGGTACATGAACTCTGGCAAGGCAAAGACAGCTAGTGCTTACGCCGTCGCGGATATCCTTTGGATGGTAAGTTCGTGACTTGGCATCTTGACGCGTCAGGTCGAAGATTTAGCTAACTGGTCTAAGATTCAAGAGGCAGGGCTGTCCTTTTACAGCTATATCATACTCAAGCAAGTTCTGCAAAACAAGGTTCGACGGATATTTTTGACCCTGTTCTGGTTCTTCATGCTATGTATCTGCATGACCAGAATGCTACTTCTGGTTTATAGAATCAAGTCTATTTTCACGGGTGAGGAAGCATTTACGGACGTGGTGAACGGAGCCCACGTTGGTTACTTCTTCTCGCTAGCTAGTGTGGAGTGCCTCAGCGCCTTCTTCCTCCTACAAGTATTTGTCAAGGCCAAGAAGACGTCCGAACAGCTTTCACTCAGGTCAGACTTTTCTAGATATCTTATTCGAAGCACCGAGTTACGACTGGCTTGTCTGGCGTTGATCGGTATCTCAAGGGCAATTACCTTTCTGTTCCACCCTCCGATTAGCGGAGCGGCAAGTATCTCAAGTCAGATCGATGTATTTTTATACACACTTGAATGCCTCTTTCCCGTCGTTTTATTGTGAGTACCCTCTTATATTCATGGCAGCTACTGGGTGCTAATTACTTATGGGAACAGTATCGATCTACTGGCCTCGAAGTTGACATTCACTCACGGTTCTCAAAACGAGTCGTATCACCTTACACAAAGAAGGACTGTTGGTAGAGAGAGACTTCCATCAGTTGATAATGCGTCCTTTACACGCGTTGTAGATCTGGAGCATCAGAATAACGCTCAGTCTAAGGAAATCACACGGTTTACCACCCGGAACTGGACTTCATCGTCCTCGAGAGAATCGAGACATATAAACACTGACAACGGCTCAAATACAAGTCAGGTGGGCATTGTCAAAACGATCACCACTACAGTTACAACCAGTGTTTAATAATTGTAGGGTATAGTGGGATGGCCCCTGAATTGATACTGAGAAGCTTAGATAATTGAATATAGCTTGGAGGTCCTTGTTTCCAATAGTAGGAAAGTCAAAACTATTCTTACTAATCTACTATACTATATATTATAATTTATTCTTATGAAAGCTTATATCAAGGAAGTCTATTTATTATATACTTAATAATTAAGTAATGCAAACAAGTAGATATTGTAAGAATTAAGCATTACTTATATCCTCCTCGTATAACATTCTATATTAAACTCTATCTAAATATCACCTGTATCTTCTGCGTTGCGCAGTTGACCCCGACCAGTAAAAGTCATCCTCAAGTAACGGAATGCTCACGCCATACATCTCCTTGACCCTGAAATGCCTGGAAACCGAAAACGGCGCATCTTTCCATAGCTCAGTATCATCCTGCTTCCACGGCAAATGGATGTCAAACCGCTCTAAATGTCCCATCGCAACCAGCGGTGCAAGCATGTCTCTCTCCATCCCCACAAACTGTGCTCTTCCATCACCAGATAGCCAGACCACAATCCGCAGCGTCCGCAGATGCGATAGTTTGACGAGCTCGGCGCAGACTTGATTCCATAGCATTTCAGTCTCGGGAGCTGGGACATCCAGGGAAATGTCCCAGGCTTGAGGGTGGCTATCGTAATACTGACTCACACCAGCATATAGATGCCATCCGACTTCCATGTGTCTCAAGGAAGCAATGTGCTGCTTTGGAAGCATAGTGTCCAGCAATGTGAGTGCTGACTTTGAGCTGGATTGGCCGAAGCCAAAACAGAAGGTGTTATCGGAGTAGAGGTATGAGATAGACTCCATGTATCTACGGACTCAAGTCAGTACTACTTCATGATGAAACTGGGAGGGTACATACGCTGCGCGACATACAAGCGGGACTTTCAAGAGTCCTCTCTGTGGTAGCCACTGATAATTCTCTGACTCGAACAGAGATTGCCTAAGTCTGCCACGATGCACAGTCAAGTGTACCTTGTGACTCCCCATGACAAGGCGCCAGATCTGCATGCGCACCTCTAGCGGCAATTTGCTAAACAGCAATGATCCCGATTGCGCATCTTGTAGCGAGCCGACAGCAGAGAACTTTTCTTCCAGCGATTGAGTATAGGGCACACTCCAGTCGCGAGGGTCAAAAATGGGCTTTGGCTCCCACGCGTTGTCTCTATGCGTATCGGGATGCAGCTTTCTATGCATCTCCTCAATCTCGCGCGGCGTCAGAGGTTCGTTCGGGAGTTTGGCGCCACGATACTTGTACTTAGCATCGGTGTTTCTACCGAGTAAACGATTTAAAAAGTCCATGGTGCCGGTGTTTAGTGGTCTTTAGTATGAATCGGGTGGGGAAGATGTCGCCCAGCGTGGTATGCAATTGATTGATGAGGGAAATGGTCCGATAGGGTTGTCTCTCCTTTTATTGTCGCTGCAAGTTGGCAGCATACCGGTAGTTAAGTAATAAAGAGACAAGTGCACTATCAGTCTGCCAGAAACCGTGATGGGCGGCCTCAGACTTGTTGAGATGCAATGCCCAACGATGCAGAAGGCAAGAAAAACGCCCAGTTCATGTCGATCAGAGTCATGCCTACGGCTAAAAGCCTTGGGCTAACTGGAGGCCAGCGCTTATCTCGGCTTCGGCAAGATAGCGTCAGATTAGTTCCACGCTTCGGGTCTCCATTCCGCCCTGCATCGGTATGCACTCCCAAGCAGTCCTTACCAATTCGGGGTAACTATCATAAAATTCCATGGGCGTCTTGCATGTATTCGTAGTGTAAGTGTAAGAACTAAGCCCAGTCAACTACATGATACTTAGTAATGGATAAAATATGAATCAAGGCAATATATAATAAATCTAGATACAGTCCCATACTAGATGTTTCTATTTCTGAGAGGATTGACAGAACTTGCTCCCTGGAGGTAATTATTAAGCATCCTCTCCTCCTCAGCACTGCACACATTCGTGGACCGCCCGCGACGAAACTCGTCACCAAAAGGCTGAACAACTGTAGTCGAGGCTCTCGACAGACCCCGCAGCTCATCAGCTTCGCCTGCCCATCTCCCACCAAGTATTTCCACGTGTTCCAGGACAACATCACATGGACCTTCAACACGGCCCAGGTATTCACCGAGTTGGCCAGCTTTTAATCTAGCCCCGACCAGATGCAACCGTTTCAAACGCGTGTTATGTGCTCCGGCAAGGAGTTCATTTAAACTGCGTAAGTTAAAAGAATTGATGGTGAGATCCTCGAGACGAGAAGGCTCGAGCAGCGCTGAGAGGAAGTCTGAAACTAACTCCAAGGCATCCTCTTGATGGTCGAAGAACCATCCCGTCATGGCTTCTTTCGCTGCTTCAATATGGAGCGTTTGCAAGTTCCCAAGCGATTTAACGAGTGTAAGTCGCTCAGAGGGAGACATGGAGAGATTGGCGTAGCTACAGGGGGCAGAGCACCGGAGTTTCAATTCTCGCAAAGTTACTCCCGCTCTGTATATCTCGACTGGAAGCCTGTGTAGCAAGTCGATTGGTGGTTTGAAATCAGGGTCGGGGTAGAGATCTGAAGCGTCCGACCAGGTATGAGGTCTCAACATGACTGCCCGTAGAGATATGCGGTAGTCTCGGTCGACAAGGTAGCCAACTCTCTTGAAAATATCGTCTTCGCCATCGGTGATTTCTAACCTATCGGCATGAGGCATTCTCGCTATGGCGGATGCAACAGTAGAGAGGAGGGTCCCGCTCTCTCGCATTTGCTCTTGCGCTTCAAACAAAAGCTGATACTGACGATGGGCATCTGTTAAGATTTTCCTATACTCGAGGCGGTCATACGAGTCCCACTGCAGGTGTTCTTCTGCGTTATAAATTGGCTCCCAAGCAGAAATCATATTTTTTCCCAATTCAAGGACTTCGTAATTGACCCAATCGGGCACGTTATAGGATCTCCTCTTGTGCAGATCGCCCGGGATCACATTTTTCAGGTGGTCAAGATATTGACTCATGCCTTCCATGTGAGAATAGGCGAAGTGGCTGAGGTCAGCTGCCATGCGTTGATCATAGTACGGGAGCTTGACATGAACGCTGCGCACCCCAGAGCTGATCAATTGGTGATGAGAAACATTCCTCAAGCGCTCCAGAGACGTCTTGGTCAAATCGACAGTTATTTCCGGGATAAGCAGCGGTGAGGCCCACTGGCAGAAACGTCGACACGTCAATCGGATAGAGCGGATGTCATCAACGCGAGCAGCCGTCGGTTCATCGGGATCCCTCGCGTAGAGTAGAAAATCGAATATACGATAAACAAGTTCTGGGGGTGCAGTGTTGATTGAAGCTGCAGGTCGTGGTTCTGTGTGGAGAATCATGATTGATGATGGAGGATGAACATTCTTGTGTAAGGATCTGCTGAACGGTATATAAACCCTATTGCCGTAGGCCCTAATGTAGGGTCCTTATGTTTTTAATCCTACCTACTTATTTGGCATAGTGGTTCTGTACGACATGATCAGAATGGGGTCTCAGCTTTTCTCAAGGCGGTGAAAGCCCATGTGGATTCGGCTTAGTTAGGAAAAGGAAACGTAAGGTTGTATTCTTGACACAGCGACAAGGCTAGATAAATTATAACTTAAATAGAAAATCATTACTAAGTATAAGAGACTCTCAAAAGTATTACAGTCGTTTGTCCAGGCCTCGGGGGAATATTCTTTTTAATGGTTAATAGAAATCTAATATCTAGCACTGAGTACCCTTCACTTCCAGGTCACCAGAAACAACAGGTCAGGTAACAAAACACTGAACCGGTCGTATACCTCGCTCTATTTCATAGAATACCACAAGAATGTAGACGCCAAGAGCTCTTCTGAGCCTATCATATTAGCTGCTGCGTTTCCAGTCTCGGTGTCGATGCACTCACGTCACTGTTTCTCAACCTAGTTTGTTGCTTGGGATTCCGGAAGAATCCTCAATTGCTCTCATCTTGTCGACCGTTGCGCATGTTGTGACTGTTGCGATAGCTCAGGTAGGTGATCCAAAGCGCTAGACTGGCTACCAATAGTGACGGAATGCTGGTCGCCAGAGCGATAACAGCGGCAGGGGGGAGAGAAGTCATCATTGAACGGATGGGGTGATTGTCTTCTTCTGGTTGGCCTTGTAAATGGATTGGTCGATGAGCCGGATGTGATGCTTGGGCAAGGATAGCAGATGTTCGTTGATGTGATGAACGTGATGAAAGTGGTTTGACCAAGACAAAGAGAGGGCTGAGATGTCCTCTTTTAAGCATAGCCGTCCCCATGAGAGATTGAGTCCCAACAGCTTTCATCTTTCATGTCGAGGCTCAGTGGCTGTCATCTAGCCTCTGACAGTCATTGCGACAGTTTCGTTATTGGCTGGACCCTTGTTGTACCTTAAACTTGGCAACAGTCCGTGATATCCCTGACTTTGGACTGTCGTTAATGGTTTCTAAAGATCTGTTGCGCTGTTGCGCCATTGGCTAACTCTGTGGCTTTCCGTCTTACTATGACGCCTGCTCCCGCATCTTGGCCTCTCATTCCCTGCATTGCGACGGTTTCGCTATTGGCTGGACCTTCGTTTGCCTCACAATCTCACAATGCCCAGCTGGTCTGTGATATCCTTGACTTTGGACTGACATTGGGCCACAAAGTGAGACAGCTTTGATTGCGCTGTTGCGTCATTGGTTGTCCTTTGTGGCTTTGCGTGTCCCGCCTTGATCCTCGATCCCTTGCATTGCGACGGTTTCGCTATTGGTCAATCTTGGGGCATACTGTTAACGGGCGTTTCGGCCTTAGGCACACCAGCTTTAAGCATAACAAGGCTCTGCTGATTATGATTGTCTCTCCCCTCTGTGACTTCTTTCATGCCATCTTACTCACAATCGAAAAGGTTTATCATGCCCGTCTCCACGCTCAGTTGCCCGCCGTGCCGTAAAGCAAAGAAAAAGGTAGCAGTTTCAACATACTCATCACTATAAGTCCATGCTAATATATCTCTGAAACAAGTGCAACCTAGGGGATCCTAGTGTTCAAACACCTTGTCAACGATGCAACGAAAAAGGGCTGCAAAGTGAATGCACAGGACCTGTGCTTACTGAAAGAGCCCAGGCCCGAAAAAGGAAAATTGCAGCAACCAACGTAGATAATGATGAGGCAAGTGAATATTTGTAAGTTATGGTGTATCTTTGCTTTTATTCAGACTTTAAACTGACATAGAAAGGCCGCTAGAAATCTTCTGGCTGGAGACGTTGACGCAATACTCAAAGTCTGCACTTGCCATTCATAGAAAAACATGCCATCTACCCGGCATGGACTATGAAGAACCAGTTGATGTTGATGACGTGCTCAGACATATCCAAGACTATCAAGCACTAGTTGGACGTAAAGTCGCAGCCTTTGCAAATACTTCATCTTCAGCGGCTTCGCATCACCTTTCATGTAGATTTTCCAGCTCTTACTACATCTGGGATGAGCATCCTGACTGGTTTGTCGGCGAAACGGAAACCACTTTCAACAAACCTCGGCCTTACCAGCAAGCCAGCCTGGCCCTCCATGCCCTTAGAGTTCAAGAATGTCGACTCCTCCATGATTCGCTTCTACTATCAGAAAAGTCTGAGCTATCAGACTACGCCCAGAAGTACTGTGAAGTGATGCAGCACCTGAGGACTATTGAAAAGTGTAGAGTGCCGCCATTACCTTGGAAACACAATCTACTATCACTAATTGAAGAGGGAGAACAAAGGCTATTTTTCATCTCGGAAGTCCAAGCCACGGAGGAGAAGGATATGTTTGGCCGATCTCTACTACATTTGGCACTTGACCTCGGTGTAGGTGACGATGCTGTACACCTGCTCAGCAGTGCCGCTAATGAGCCCGACACCTGGGGTCGTCTTCCTCTACACATCGCTTCCTTCACTGGCTGTATTGACTTAGCCATACGTTTGATCTACGGCCAGAAAGGAATTCAATTGAAGGATTACTACGGTTTGCGACCTCTCCACTATGCTAGTGCTGCTGGGCATGTGGACATCGTGAATCTGTTGATTGGCAAGGCTGAAGTTGACCCAGACGACTGGTATCGCCGGACGCCTCTCATCTATGGTGCCATGAACGGACATGTGGCAACAGCTACTGTGCTTCTCGAGAACGGGGCCAATATTGAAATGTCTAGTGTGTTCGGCTGGACACCACTGCTGCATGCTGTCGATGGTGGACGAGTGGGCATTGTTGACTGGCTCCTGCGTAAGGGCGCCCAGGTCCAGCCAATGGTGGAAACTAGAATATTTATGTCACACCCTTTGAGGGAAAGACATCTTGGCGTCATCAAGCTGCTACTTGAACATGGGGCGGTGGAGGAGATTCGTCGTTTCAGTAACGAAAATCTTCTACTTTGGGCTGCCAAGATGCGAGATCATCACCTCTGTGGTCAACTCATTCTTCACAAAGTCTTTCGAACACCCATATCTACCAACGGTATCGCTGCGCTTTCATATGCCTCTGAAGAAGGAAATCTCGAAATCGTGGTGGAACTACTCGAAAACGGAGTGAACCCCAACGAAAGGTGCAGCGGTCGTGAGCTACCGTTGTCATACGCTGTGGCGCGAGGACACGCAAGTGTCACAAAAGAGCTACTCAAACACAACGCCGACCCAAATGCAAAATCCGGTATAGATATGGATGGTCAAATGATTCTCGTCAACGCATTTGAACTGCGAAACCCGGATATCATTGACCATCTTGTTGCTTGGGGAGCCGATGTTAGCGCCAACGGCTCTCGTCTCTAAACGCCAATCTTCCCTACTATTTTGAATGGACATCCAGGCGTTACTGAGAGCTCATAAATAGGATAGTAAATCTCAATGTTTGGATAAGTTGCCGCTTGTGATTGCTCGGGAGAGGAAAAACCCAGAGGTCGCAAATTACATATCAAGTCTCCCTGGCATGTTATAAATACAGCAGGAGTAGTTATTACAACATACTAAAATATCAAGATCGTTTGACAGAAACGAGCAATGCTTGAAAAAGATTAAATGGTCAATACATAGACTCCACTGTTGAGCTGTCATGCAGTGCAAAGTGAACAACCTGATACATTACGCTCCAAAGACCTCAAACTCTACCCCTACAGGCGATAGGCACACCTCATTGGCGGTATCTGAATACTACACCCACGAGGTTTATCATCATAGATATATTCCTCTCGAGCGATGACGTTTCCCTCCTTATCTTTTGTCAGAAACTTGGCCTGTCTTCTGTACTTGACTGCACCATCCTTCTCGGAGATGACTTCCAACTCATGTTTTATCGGAATACCGAAATAGCGCCTCTCCTCCGGCGGTACAACAGCACTAACCAGCTCAGCGGTATCACGAAGTGATATATTATGTTCAAGCTCGATAAGTCGTCTTCCAACTCTATACAGAGTCCCCACGTCGAACAAACCCTCTTTAGCCGTTCCAAGCTGTGCCAATAAGGATAATGCCATATGACGAGTTTTTAAATCTCGACACTTGAGGACAACGAAGAATAGCATCGGTAGCCAACTCATTTCGAAGCTGAAGCTTGATTGTGGTATAGGTTGGTGACCAGGTGTTGTTGATAGGAGAAACGCCTCTTCCGCCAAGTTTACAGCATCGCGGAAGATAGTGATATGCTGATCCCACCACATTTCGGTATGCGATCTTTGCTGTTGAACGTATATCCTGGCCATCTTGTGCTTGAAACGCATTCCGCATATGGCGTATTTATCCACTGTTGCGGATCGGGGTAGTTCCTGCTCCAGGTCGTTCATCTTGGAATCCCATTCATCCAATAATGAAGCCAGCGCAGTCCTATCATCATTCCCATCGTGCAGGCACTCCAGTATCCGAACCATCAGATCGTCAATCACTACCTGCGCCTCTCGCGTATCGTGAAACTTCACGGGCATCGATGTCTCGAAACCAATAAGCTGCGGGAGAGGCGTCGGTGGTTTGCCACCGCCAAAGAAAAACGGCGTTATACTCAGACGTCGGAATATAGGAACAAGATACTGACACATCCATTCTGGACGCGAAGAATCATTTAGTATCATGATACCATGACGACAGTGCTGCATGGCGGCGTCAAAATCTCCCTGTAAATACTCAATACAGATAAAGAGTATGCAGAGAACTAGTATCATCTGCTCATCACGAGCGGATTTGACATGCTTGATAGCAGAATTATAGTGATCAACAGCAAAAGTGCTGCCACAGATCTGCCGAGTGATACGAGAGCCTCGTGCAAATTCTTCATAGAGCGAGCTGATGGACAGAACAGCATGGCGCATGGTAGGCTCAAAGTGGCTGAACTGCATGACCAGATGTGTCCAGAAGTAAGAGTCAGTAGGACCCGAGAGAACCGGCCCAACCATTTCTGTAAAGAACTGGAACGCTCTGCCTTCTCTCTGATCGCGCGCGGACAGTTGGTTTGGGCGGTAGCACGTCAGACTAGCTGTGCCTTGATAGCCGCCACAGACGCGGCGCGACGATAAGCAGCGCTTACATGAAGGCTTGGCTTCGTCGCATTTGATCTTTCGGGCTCTTTTTCATTAGTTAGTACACGGTGTAGCTAGCGGGAGTCAGGGTAACGCACTTGCAGGTCCGACAGCCCGTCTTGACGTGATGGCGAGTGTTTGGTAGAGACATCTGTGGGGCTGTACCGAGGGATTGTAAGCGATGGGTTGATAGAGATGAGAATGTCGAGTCGGGAGGGCAATTTGTTGGCTTTGACGAGAAGATAATTTGCTGTAAGAGATTGATAAATGGATCCCAGTTCGTTTCAGTGACACAGAACGCGTGGATCGACATCCTGCAATGACGATCACGCAGTGGGGCTGTTCTGAGCTTTTGGGCCAATAATGGCGTGGACTGCGTATCTGTTATTGACAGTAGACATCAGATGCCGAGCTAAAGCTGTCATGAAGAATTATAGTAAAGCCATTAATATACAAATACCTTAGAGTCGAGTTATAATTCTTCTTCAACATAATCAATAGCTAGTATCAATCCTTTACCTTTTAGTTCTGCTTCGGCTCCTCCACCTTCTTCCATCCAGACTCAAACCCCTCGCCTCGCACATAAAGTTCATCCTCGTCAACCTCCGCCTCGGCCATATCATAAAGAATATCATTTATGTCAAGCACACGCTCCTCGATGCCCTTCACAACCTTCAAGTTCGGCAACTTGTCATCCCTCTTAGCCAAAAGCTCATCAATATGCTCGTCAACATCTGGATTTACACCCCGCGTATACCCATAGAGGCAGAGATACTCTAGGGAAGGCGGTAACATGTCTACCAGTCTGAAAGTTGCGGGTTTCTCAAGTCGGTAGGGCGTTTCGAGGAGTGGCATGATGCCGATGCTCAGATGCGTGAGGTGAGGAAAGTCGTGCAATGATCCGATCGTCGGTCTATACTCTTTGCCACTGTCCATCTTGTTTCCAGTACTGATCTTTTTATCCAAAGCCAACCTATCACGTCCATACGAATCGAGCTGGTATTTCACCTCCCAATTAGACCCGTCATCTTCTCCCTCCTCGTACTTGCTGTCAACATCCCAGTCCGGCGCATTTACCCCAGCGCCTGCATCAACGTCGATATCCAGCACTCTTAACGAGTGTCTATGCGCAGAAAGTGCCTTTGCGATATAAACCGGTTCACTAGAAGTATCTGCCCCGTCAAGAGTCTTCAAACCACCAATCGACAGCTTGAATTCCTCAAGCGCCTTGGGAATCGAGATCATCACAGCAAGGAAGCTAGGAGAAATATCGCAATGGGTGATCTCCAATCTCTTCATGTTTCCCGTCCCCGGAACGAAGAATGTACGGTCCGCCTGATAATCGCACATGCCATCCATGGCCACTGATTCAAGAGCTGGGAGACGATGTATCAACTGGGTGAATCCGAGAATATCGAATGCGGTGTAAAACCTCTCGTCGCTTCGAGCGCCAGCAAAGAAATGGACATGTTTCAGCCTCTGAAGTGGAGGACTCTTCATTTGTCCATAGTTCGCTTTGAGCATATAGTCCACAACAGGTTGTTGGAGGTGTTCGGCAAGATATAGCATAGAGATGTTCTCGCAAAGTGAAAAGAGAAGGATAATCATGGCAATTAAGAACTCGCTTTCCTTCTCAAGCAAAAATTCATATTCGCGACGCTTCCAACTAAGGATCTTATCGACCTGGTCAGCTGTTTCGTCGCCCAAGTCTAGGTGACGAGCATATCTGCGTAGTCTTATCTCCGACGAATCGCCAAGTTCTTCATACCCCATCGAGGTCGACAATTCGTCGTGATGCGGTTCCTTGGGCATGGAGGCATATATCCAGGGCGTTGCGTCGATGACAACCTCTGTGACGGCTTTTGCGCGGGATGGGTCTTCGATGTAAGATTGCAAAAGAGAGTAGAGGCGCTTAGTGTCCTCCTTTGAGCTAATTTGTACACGTGAATAGTTGGGAGGAACGTATATAGATCTGTACGCGTTTCCGCGCGTTGGAATGGCATGATGGGGGAATTGAAGAAGTCGGCGACTAAGAAGCGGTCGGCAATTTGACCATCCTGAGCGGACGGACTGGGGTATCCTTTGTAAAAGCATCTTTGCTTTTGGGGGCATGAGGTCGCCTGTTGATATTTACAGCTGACAGATGGTTGGTAGGAGAAATAAGCTGATGGTGTTGATGGTATCGCTTATCTTGATAAGATAAGAAGATTATGACTCGAACTCCTCCTGGGTATTACTTACGCTAAGTTACCTAAGTCTCTTCAGTATTCATTATCAAGGACCTGAGTTTTCTTTCCCAGCTACTCAAATAAAGATCAAGGCCGGAGTTGGGATCTGTCTATACATTAATACTACAGGAGGTCTTCTATACAGAATACTACAAGTCGACCAAGATATCCTGCAAGCCGCCCATCATTGCCATAAGCTTCTCTCTAGCGAGCTCTTTATTAACCTTTTTAATTCTGCCCTCAATCTCACTTCGACTCCTCGACAACTCCTTTGCAACTTCTTTCCACGATAATCCATCCTTTGAGTTAAATGCCTCGTGCTTGAGATCGAAGCCAGCTTCTCGGCCCTCCGCCAAGTGCACGGTCTGCAGACTTCCATTGTGCTTACGAATCTTGCCGCCTACTATAACAGTCTCAACCTCTCTGATGCCTGCATGGCGGACAATGGCAGTCAGTGGGTCGTGGTCAGCTGCACAGCTGATAGAAGGAGAAGTCGTGTCGAAGATAACCAGGTCCGCCAACTTTCCTACTGCGATGGATCCAATGTCTTTATCCATGTTGATCGCCCGAGCGGCTTTGATGGTAGCCAAATTGAACGCTTTCTGCACTGTAGCCCGCATCTTCTTGGGATAGTGACCTTGTGCAAAAGTCATCGAGTTCTGCATTCCTCGATCACTTGCTAATGCGATTTGCATCTGATGCATCATGCTGACTGGTCCGCAGGAGTGGCAATCGGCTCCGAGACATGTCAATGGGAGATCTTCCCGAAACGCTACTGGGTCTGCACCTGATGCCATGAAGATTTCGGCATCGGGTGTTGAGACGATATAAGTCCCGGCTTCAGTAAGGAGAGATGCTTGTTCTGGTGTTGTTCCGTTGCCGTGAGTAAGGAGATTATCAGGGCCGAGAAGACCGCTGGCGTGTAATTTCTCTGGCACCCGAGATTGTCCTATGTATACGGAGTATATGTCAGCGTGATATACTCAGCAGGGAAACTTCAGACGATACATACCTTTTGAAACTGGCCAGTGTCTGTAGTGGCTTGTGATAAGCTTCACTCCCGCGTCTTTCACACGATTAAGCGTCTCAGAAATAACATTCTCCGGCAAGAAGTGACTGTCAAAGAAGAAACCCAACTGCACTCTCTTGTCATCTCCAAACGGCGCCTTCGCAGCGAGGGAATCCATTTGAGGCAGTAGCCAGTCAGGCTGAGGGGAACGATCAAGCTCAAACGAAGACTCTGTCCATTCTGCCGCGCGTAATGGCATGACTCCATGGCAAAATATGGACCGTATTCCAGACACCAAAGTAGCGCTCAGGGTTGCTGGGCCATGTTCGGGGCTGGACGCGCCGTGTGCATTGTCAACAACGCATGTTGTTCCCGAGTCAAGGGCTTCAAGACATCCAGCTAGTTGACCCCAGAAGAAATCATCAGGCGAGAAGTTGAAGCTTTGGAAATTGGCTAATATACTATCAGCGGTTTGGCCACGGTGTTTATGGAAGGGTACTGGCCTTCGAGCATGTAGTCCAGCATCGTAGAGTCGCCAAGTCTCCCCTTCAGTTGGCTCTGCCAAACGTGATGATGGGCATTGATGAACCCAGGAGCGATTATTTTACCGTCGCAGTCAATTATGGAGGCATCTTGGGGTTGAAGATTGTGCCCGATCTCAACAATGCGATCACCATCGATCAAGATGTCGGTGTTTCTAAGAGCGATAACATTATCTTTCGCATCATGCTGTAGCACGGTGCCTTTTTGAAGAAGAAGCCTAACACCCATGATAAAGAATATTTAGAGGTAATGCTAAGGATAATCATCATTGTTCGTGATGCGCGCGCTGACTTTCTTATACTCATGATTAGAAGTTCGGTCATCGGTGTATTCAGTGGATGATAACTCGGCACTAAGGGATTCTGAGGTGAAGGTCGGTGAATTCTCTTATCGATAAGACTGAAAATCGGCTTTGAAGTTCGGGGATATTGGGGGGTGACGTATGTCTTACCCTGCACTAAGAGTAGGACCATAATATCGGAGACACTTTGCACCGCCTGCAATCGTCAATTGCAAGCAAAACCCAGGGAAATCCGTCAAGAAGTTGTTTGTATGTCATAGATGATTAATTTGCCAACAGACGATATCACTTTTGTGACGTGAATGTCGGAAACAATCTCCTTGCCTATCGTTTTATCGTCATTCCATTTAACATTCACAACAACGCACGCGGATACCGAGAAAAGGAAAAACCGCAAACTAATCAACCAATTGTCAAGTTATGTTTCTCCTCAATATCAATTGACCAAACACATGATATATCTAGCAGGTTTGATATGCTGTAATTGTTACCACTTCAGCTTGCAACTGTTACAACAGCCACATTTCGCGGAAGGATGAATAATTATCCACGCATCATCACCTTGCTCACAGTGGCGGTCATAGCGCGAAAACACATTGATTGGCCCAAGCTCCATCCCACGAAGACGACAAACGTGGCACCCAATGAATCACCAACGATTCACTACCGGAGCGACAACTGACTCACTATCCAATCGGGCAATGCCGTCTCATGCTGCAGCAGCACGTTTCCAGCTCGATGATCAATCAGATCTGGATCATGGTCTATCTCGCAGTGGTGAACTCTCCCTCTCCCCCCACGGATCAAACCGTATCAACGCCATCGTCAAAACGGCATGGCTCACGCCCAACTTCGCAACCCTCACGTGTCGGCCAAGCCCGGCAGCAAATCAAACCGGCATTTGATTTTACCGACTAGACAGAAACAGGTTAATCAACGGACCTCTAGAAGCATTCGAAGCTTTTTCGAAGCTCATCTAAACGAAAAATGGATTAGGTCGTATTTTACATACCTCGTGGCTAGCTCAGCAGAGCAGCAGCAGGTCAGCTCCGGAGTCTTGTCTCCAAATCTGCTCGTCAGTGCGCCAAGACCCCATGGGCAGAGAATGATGAGACATTCAGGGTGAGAGTGCCTCCTCCCTCCCCTCCCCATCACCCCCAGCTTCTCAACTTCCCTTGGGCCGGCATTCCCCAGTCTCTCTCCCTTGTACCTAATTCAGCTCATGCGGGATATTTAACCCAACGCGTGTTTTTTAATGAAGGTAACCATCATTCAATGACAGCTTCACGTTGGGGGAGCTTGGACCTTGGTGAGTCTAATGCGCATTGAACGGGCCGGTTATGAAGAGATCTTGTGGCGTTCGAGTCAGTCTAGCTCTCGATAATTTCGTATGATGTTTCGTAGCCGAGAAACCTAAAACCAGAGATCCAGGGAGATAACCCTGCAGGATGGCACGCAGTCACGTCAAAAAACAACTCAATTGAGAGACCCAACAACCCTCGTCAAAACTTACCGTTGCATTGGGAGACGAATCATTCCATTCTGACTTCTCCAACATAAACTTGCTTGACCAATGACACTGTCAACCACGACACACATTTGCGAAAACACCAAGGCCAAAGCAGACAAGCATCATCAGCCTTGTTCTGCTAAATCAGGTTGATAACGCCGATGCCGGTCGATAGCGCGGTCTTGGTACGAAATGAAAGGCCCGAATACTGTAGAGCCTTGCTAACCCGAGTGAGCGCATTTGGAGAGCTTGCTGCTTTCCCACGCTGCTGCCTGACTCTCCCACGCGTCCAGACCTACCATCACAGACCCGGGAGATCTACTGCTTGGCTTTCACTAAGCTTAATCAAGTGAGGTCTCAAAACGGGCGTATTGTCGGTCCGATCTCCACCCATCTCTCCACAACGGCTCCAACGCTCTAAGCCCGTTATCGTTACTGTTGCCCTTGGCGTTGGAGACGACTGATGTGAGTGGTTGGAGAGCGATGGGGGCCATGGTAGCTTGTTTTATGGTTCTTCCCCAGACTGGTCTGGATTGCACCACACGGCTTAGGCGATGCCGCGGGATGAGAATTTTCGCAAAATTTGGGGTCATGGAGAAGTGGAGCGTCACTCGCGGAGTAGACTTTGTCTCCTCCACATCTCCAAGTTTTCTGCGTCTGGGGCATTGTGTTGGGGAAGTGGGTAGACCTCCCCCTGTAGCTTGAAGTTTATCGCGCCGACACTGGGGACTCCGCAGGCTAGCGAGCGACTCGAGCGAGCGAAAAAAAGAGCTACTCTACTGGAGACAGAGCTAATTGCTGGTGTGGAGAGATTAGGTCGCGTCCAGAGGCCAAGAGATTTGTATAAAGAAGACCATCAACCACCACGAATATCTTCATTCTCATCATCACTCTCATCTTCTCTCATCTGATAGACAAGAACATCTTTTCTTCTTCTCTACTCAACACCCATATTCCATCATAATGGCAGGCGGTGCTATTCCCACAGCGGCTCCCCAGCTCGCAGGCGGTTACCTGACCGGTCGCGCCCTCATCTTCCCCCTCTCCCTCGTCATCTCCCTCTTCTTCCTCTGGGGTTTCTCCTACGGTCTTCTCGATGTCCTCAACAAGCATTTCCAAACCGTTCTCGGCATCACAAAGCTCGAGTCCACTGGCCTGCAGGTCATGTACTTTGGTGGCGGTTACCTCCTCTTCTCTCCCATTGCCGCTGAGGTCCTCAAGCGACGCGGTTACAAGCTCACTATCCTGATGGGTCTTACTCTCTACTCTCTCGGTGCTGTTCTGTTCTGGCCTGTCGCCAAGTCTGCTGATAGCAATGCCAACGGTCGCGCTGTCTTTGGTGGCTTCTGCGCTTGCACCCTCGTCATCGCTTGTGGTCTCGCTACTCTCGAAACTGCCGCCAACTCTTACGCTGTCGTCATCGGCGCTCCTGAGTCTGCCTCCGCTCGTCTCCAATTCTGCCAGTCCTGGAACGGTGTCGCTTCCTTCATCGGTCCCCTCATCGCCTCCAAGTTCTTCTTCACCGGCGAGAACCAGAACAACCTCACCAACGTCCAGTACGTCTACCTCGCTGTCGCCTGTGCTGGCGCCGCCGTCGGTGTCCTCTTCTTCTTCGCCAAGCTTCCCGAGGTCAGCGAGGCTGTTCTTGAGGATGACCAGGCTGGCCACGTCGCTCAGGGTTCCATCTGGAAGCAGTGGAACATGTGGTTCGCCTTCGGTGC
This sequence comes from Fusarium sororula, assembly GCA_017579625.1. Classification (NCBI taxonomy): domain Eukaryota; kingdom Fungi; phylum Ascomycota; class Sordariomycetes; order Hypocreales; family Nectriaceae; genus Fusarium; species Fusarium sororula. The sequence continues at coordinate 116,120 of JACWFA010000055.1, forward strand.
TCAGTTCTGCTACGTCGGTGCCCAGGTCACCATTGCTACCTTCTTCATCAACTACGCCCACGAGAACGGTGACATCACTACTGCCAAGGGTAGCACCATGCTGAGCTATGCTCTCATCACCTTCACTGTCGGTCGATTCGTCGCCACTGGCCTTGCTGTCGTCTTCAGCTCTGAGTTCATCATGGTTGTCTACTCTTGCTGTGCCATCGCTCTTACTGCCTACGTCAGCGCTGCTCCCAGAGGTATTGCCAGTGTCGGTATCCTCATCGCCATCTTCTTCTTCATGGCTCCCATGTACCCCACCATCTTCGCCATGGGTACCCGCAACCTCGGCCACCACACTCGACGTGCTGCTGGTATCCTTGTCATGGGTGTATCAGGCGGTGCCGTGTTCCCTCCTATCCAGGGCGCGATCGCTGATGCCAAGGGCACTCGAATCTCCTACATCGTCCCTACCATCGGCTTCGTCTACGTCCTCGGCTACGTCGCTGTCAACTGGGTTCGCGGCGGAATCACCTTCCTGGCCCCCAAGGCTGAGGAGTCTACTGTCGATGAGATCACCTACGATAACGAGAAGAACGATGTCATCATTGAGCAGCGCGAGAAGAAGCATAACGAGATGGCTTAATTGGATCGGATTGGATCAAGATGGATGAACATATAGAGGCGTTCTAGATGGACCTTTCATGATAGATGCCTGGCGCAAAGATATACTATGAGAATCAGAATTTAATGTTTTATGACCAAATACTTAGAACGCTTTATTTAATTGTGACTTATGCAGTGTTATGGCCGAAATGTCTGCCAGTTTAGTGAGGCTTCACTATTGCGATATGTTATTAGTCATAAGCGCGGGTACCAGGGGAGCTAATACCTGTACTGGCCCCGGTACACCTAGTATTACGTAACCTCTATACTAGGTCCTTCTAAATCTGTAAGTATATAAGGAAGTAAGGCTATTTATAGTAGTATTTTCTATTAATTAAAGCTATTATATATTATTTTAAATACTTAATTTCTTTATTAGTAATATATTATTTTATTAGTAATTTACTATTATATTTAGCTAAGTATTACTATTAAGCTATTATATAACTAAGCTAGTATAGTAATATAATAACCTATAAAGTTATTTATAACCTTTAAGTATATATAACTCTATATATAGCTAGTATTTTATAAGTAAATTAGATACTATTAAGAAGTATATATAGCTATAATCTGCTTCTTTAAGGCTTTTTTTTTAATTTTTTTTTATATTTATCTTAATCTTAAGCTTAAGTTTAATATTATTTTAATTTTAATATTATCTTAATCTTAATAACTTATATAATAATTATTATAAATAATAATAGTTAAATTATTTCTTTTTATATAATAATAGCTTTAATTACTTTTTTAGCTTTTATAGTAAGGGGATTTAATATTTATATTAACCCTATTACTATAATATAACCTACTCCTTAGAATCTATTAAACTAAGCTATTTAAGGTAATATTCTAGCTAATACTATAAATAATCCTAGCTATTAGCCTTACCTTTAACTTACTAACTAGCCTCCTTTAGTAATAAATTACTATTAGTAATAGTATACTATACCTAAAGACCTAAAGACTACTTAGTAGCTTTAATAATAAAACTTAGCTACTTATTAAGCTATTATATATATATCTTATTACTTATAGAAAGATTTTATTACTATATATAGAAGCCCTATAAGAGTTTATATATAGAAAGAGTAGTATATTAGGTATTTTTAGTATATATATACTTAGTAATTAGGAAAACTAAACCTTAATATTAATTCCTTTTAGTTTTAAAATATACTTATTATAGCTAATAATAAGTACTAAGCTAGGAACTATATAGTTTTTAGTATATAATATCCTATACTTATAGTAAAAATAAATATATTTTAGCTAATAATTATATCTATATAGTAAGAAGGCTTTTAAGTATATAATATTAATTAATATAGTTATATTTAGTAAATTTAGTTAAGGAATTAGTAAGGGTAAAGGTACTAATATTATAATACTTTATAAGTTAATTATATAGTAAAATTAAAGGATACCTTTTAGCTTACTATTAAATATAAAGAATAGCTATTAATTAATATACTTATTAAATTTATTAAATTAGTATTAACTATTTCTTAATATATTAGCTTAATAGCTTACTATAAAATCCTTAGTATTATATATAGGCTTACTAAGGCCAAGGTAAGTTAATTACTTAAAGTTAAATATAATTAATTACTTTTTTAAAATATTATTAAATTTAATTAATATAATATATATAATATATTAAAAAATATATTTTTTTTACTTATAATAATAATATATTATTTACTTAAATTAAACTAAAAATTCTTTATTTTTAGGGGTTTTACTATTACTTATATAACTTTTAATAATTTTATTAATTTTAATAAATTTAACCTTGCCTTTACTATAAATAAACTTACTAAGTTAAATTATATTAATTATAATAAAAATCCTTAATACTTTCCTTATTATTTTATTATTTCTTTTTCTTTTTATTATTAATTTAAATATTTATCTCTTTTATAATCTATAGCCTTTTTATACCTTTTTTAATATAATACCTCCTTAGCTTATACTACCTAAAAGCTTACTAGTATTAGGCTTCTTTATATACTAAGAGTAACCCTATTACTTAATAGTATTACTTATTAGTCCTTTTAATGCCTTAAGGTAATATATTATATTACTTATTTTAATTTTATTAATATTATAGATAGATAGCTTAAGGATCTTTATAGGGAAGGGGTTAAGGCTTAGGAGCTAGCTATAAAGATAGTATTTTTAGTAATTTAAGGGCAGCTTTATTAGTAATATTTATTATATTTATCTTTTTAATTTCCTTTTTATATTTATTAAACTATAAAAAATAACTCTTTAACTTTATATTATAATTAATTACTTTATAAGCTAAGTACTTTAGTAGTCTTTTTACCTTTAGCTATAGTAATTTATTAATAGCCTTTATAAAAAGAGGCTTTTACTATATACTTAAAGAAAGCAGTAAAGATTTCTTATATATTAAGTTAAAGTAATATTAAGGCTTAATAATAACTATAGGCTACTTAGGGTACTTAAGATACTAATATAGATATATTTAAGATAATTAAATATAAAGCTTTTTCTATAGATATAGCTAAATTATATATATATAAGGGAGGTATATTATATAAGTAAATACTTTTATATAAAGCAGAAGCTTTTCTTAACCCTATAGGTATTTAAGCTACTTTTTAATTAAAAGGAAGGCTTTATATAATATCTAGCTTTAAATTATACTAAAGATAACCCTTAAAGTCCTAATACTTAAAAGACTTTTTAATTAATAAGACTATTATACTTAAAGCTTTAATTATTAGTTATTTAGTACTAGTATAATAATATTAAAGCTTTTAAAGAGATTAATAAGTAAGTAGTTTATATATAACTTAATAAGTCTATAAATGCCCTTAGCTTTTAAGGTAACTATAATATTAAAGTAAAAATATTAATCTATTTAGGCCTTTATAAATTATTCCTTATAAAAAGTAAGTTAATTCTTAATATAGTAGCTAACCTTATTAAGGTATATAGGTATATATTTTACCTTAAACTTTATAAGCCTTTTTTTATAAATATCTTTAGTAAGTAATTATATAATATTACTTTAAAAATTAAGAAATTTTTTTTATTTTTTTTTATTTTTAGGATTATTACTATTATAAAAGAATAAAGGCTTATAGTAAACTATTACTATATTAATAATATACTAATTATATAGTATTATATATAATTTAGAAAAATAGTCTTTAAAGCTTAATATATTAATATAAGTAAGGTAATAATTAGTTAAAATTATATTAAAAGAATTAACTTTATAAAGATTATATATCCTTTATAGCTATAAAAGTACTTAGCTAAAGTTATTTTTATTTTTATTACTAAGGAAAGTAAATATAATATAAAAAGTATAATTAAAGGTATTAATATTAATAATATTAAGAAGTAGTATTTTATACTTATTAGTCTTATATATATAGTTAAGAAGTATTATTTTAAGATAGCTTTTAATATATTTAAAGGAATTTAAATATATAAAGATAATTACTATAACTTTATTATTAGTATTAATATAGACTTTACTTTAAAAGCCTTTTATATTAAGCTTACTTATAAAAATAGCTATATTACTTTAGCCCTTAGTAAGGTCTTTTTTACTTTTTATAATTATATTCTATATATTATATTATATAATAAGTAGTTGAGTTATTATATAAAGGTAAGCCTATATATTTTTAGGCTATATACTAGCCCTACTTATATTTTATATTTATATTTTATTTTAAAGGTTAATTTAGTAGTAAGAAGGATATATAATAGTACTAAAGCTAAGAAGATAATTATATTTATAATACTTCTTATTAAGTTAATACCTTATAAAGAAAAAGCTTTTTTTTTTTCTTTTTTTATATTTATAAAGAAAAGGTATTTTATATAATAGCTTATTTTTTTTTACTTTCCTAATAGCTTATAAATAGGTCCTGCTTAATTATATATAAATATAATATCTTTTTTTTCTTTAAAGGTCTAGGACTATAAAGTTATAAAGGTATACTTTCTTAGTATAGCCTATATATTAATATCTATATATAATACCTTTAGTAAGTTATATATATACTTAAGTAGGATTATATTATTTAAAAAGGAAATAAAAAGTATAAATATATTTATTAAGGTTAAATTAATATATATTATAAAGATTATAATTAGAAAGGTATTAAAATAGTTAATTAAAAGGTTATTATATTTTATTATTGCCTTATAAGAATATAGGGTATTAGTATTATAACAGGGACTAGTATAGAGATTACGTAGTACTAGGTATACCGGGGCCGGTACAGGTATTGGCTCCCGGGTACCAGATCGCGACATGACTTAAGCATTACAAAAGTGGGGACACGACCTTGCTGCAGCTAATCGTACCTGAGCTATTACTGTACACGCTCGCGACACTATAAAGGAAATACACGAATAGGTAGGGAGTATAGACTAAGTGTATACATCTTGGCTCTTGATAGGCAGTTACTGTCTGTTGATTTCATGTCTGTATGTGTTGGTCGAGAAGAAGCGGCCGCTCCCTGTTTTACTGGCATTAATACAACTGTAAAGCCAACAATCACATTCCATTTAAGCACAAGCGTTGGAGGAATATCTCCAGGGCATTCCAGAACCGGCATTCAGGCAGCCACAATCTCTTGTCACGAGCAAAATCTGCGGAGAAGGGTTATAGAGCAAATATGTCCAGTACTGGGGCTAGGGGCGCTAAGCTAACAGTTAGTTTTAAACAATCTAAGCTATTAGATTAATAAGACTTAATGGGAGAAATTGTAAATTTAGAGCAATTTTATTTATATTTACTTAAATAAATATAACCTATTAAAAATGCTAATTTTATTAACCCGTCTACTACCCCATTTCGTAAAGGACTAGGAAGCACGTGATAGGTCAAACTCAGTTGAATTTGGAGGGGAAAACCATCGGGCGAAAAACCCCTCTTTATCTCACGTAAAAACCCAAGCAGTATACTGGGGCTGTATATCAAGCATTAACTACCAGTCACCCTCACAATAGTGGGATCACTGGACATAAACACAATTGTATGAAAGGTACCATCTCGAGGCCAAAAAACATTATTCCCATAGTAGTCACCAGTCTTGTCGTAGAAATAGAAATGGTATGGCTCGGTACAAGTAAATTCGAGCTCGTTATAATACCATGGGCTAGTGTTTAAGCGATAAGATGTAATACTGGTTATCGTTGTCTCCTCTGGCGTTGGATATTTGGGGTGTTTAAAGTACTCGGCCGCGGGATCGCCCTTCCAGTTGACATTGATGTCAAAGGGAGTTTTGCTAGACAAAGATAGAAGGTTGTTGGCGGGGCCTCTGTGGGCAGATGATGTGGTCGTGTCTTTTGAGGTTCCGATCTTGAAAGGCCGGCCGTTCTTGCTCGTGCCCTCAGTCCATGTATAGTCATCACGAAGATGAACTTTACTCCAATCTGGGTGACCCTGGTTTGCGTTGCTCATTGTCGTGAATTTGTAATAATTAATTTAGAAAGGTGAGTTTAGTAGTTTAGTAAAATGAAGTCTGGTAAAAATTAGGAAATAGGAGAGTGTTAAATAAAGGATTGCTAAAATTTTATAAGCGCATAGCCAGGCTTCTCATCTACCAGTCGTTTATATCCGTTTCTGTCATAACCTTAAGCATCACGTTCCTGTTCCTAATAACAGAAAAGTGGACTCTGCAGGCGCTGCAATGTAATACAACTGTGGCTAGCTAGACAATTTTAACAGCAAGACACAGAGCAGAGACTTTATTATTACACTTAAATTTATTAGGTTTAGGTATAAATAATTTTACGCCTCTTAAGAAACTTAGTTACATTAATCCCAGCTTCTGCCAACTTACAGTACCACCGCAGCACTCAAAACGGTTACCACAAAATGGCCATTCCCGATAAGATTAGGTGGACTGATAGATAAAAGAAGGTTCAGCGGAATCAGGATATGGGCTTGTGTTGGTGGCTGGCTGAACTTCTCGGCTACATACTTTTAGACTGGTTGCATGGCACTCTTTGGGCAGGGAGGTTGCTTCACTACGCTTGGGGAATCTTAGGCTATCTTGGAGTCATTTCCTCGGTTCCGAACGAACTATTCCAAGTTTTTCTCAGGCCCATGCCAATGATGTGATGGATTGTGATAAACCAGTCTGGGCTACACACACAGGCTCGGTCTGTCTCGGGGATGAGCCTTTCCGGTCGTTGATGGTTCTGTAGAGCATGCCAGCGAAATCCAATATGGGATCATGCGCTGTATTTAGGGAGACCTCCAAGCAAGTCTCAGGATGTGACGAGCAATCTGACCTTTTGGGAACAAATCGTCCCTCGATTGTGGCTGGCTGTGATGCCACTTTATGCCTTCTTACGGAGGGTGATTGTCCCATATTCAAGTGGTGGTCGGCTAAATTTCCCATCTTGTTCCCCCATGACTCAGAGAAGAAGTGATAGAGGCGAGGGAGGTGATACCGCCCTCAGATCCCTCATCTTTACAATGACTATCCCGCTCCCAAGAAAGAATGACCTTTCCTACCTCGGCGGCCTGGGATAAGAGATGTGATTCTTTCGCACCAGCTGTATGGAATGTGCCTCAGGCCTTTGAACTAGCAGGATATTCCCTCGTTGAGGAGAGGGCGCCGATCTCGATCAAGGATGTGTTGCATAGAGCACACTGCTGGGCCGAATACTGTCTGGACTTGTTGCACTAGAAGTGAAGAGTGCCTACATTATTTTCGGTACATCAGCATCTGCATGCAGCAATGGGCTGACTTTGTGCTAGATGCCAAGCGATTGTGAATGATCCTATACGGGTTTCGCATTGGCATGTTGAACCTTCCATATGAGCAGGGCTGCACGGTGGCGAGCTGAAATGACCATTTTGGAGCGCTCAATCTCCTCGGTCCTGAATAGGAACTCTTCAACAGGCTAGTGGTGATTGTGGCTGGCTGGAGTGTTACTTTGAGTTGATAAACCCCGCAGCTGATGGCTCACATCACATACCTCACGCGTGGCTGGCTGAAGGACCTTCTCAAACGGGCAAGCATATGTGACAACGTCCAGTGGCGCATATCTCAGTTCTCCAAGACCAATAGATCTACTGCCACTTATTGTCTTGGGCGTCGATCTAGCCCTTTATCCCCTGTTCAACAGAGCGCTTACAACGACCGCTGCTACCATTCCTTTCCCATCGATGATGAAGCTAAGTGGGACTAGATATCCTACGAATCTTGGAATACCAGCCGGTAATCGAGTAGGTATGCGAGTTCCAGCTCGTTAGTTAATCAAGCCAGCTATATAGATCAGGATACGGCATGGCAACTGAAGTTGTTGGCCCTTAGCCAGCTCGGCGATGAGCACACGTGAATCAAGGTAGCGGAAGAAGAACTCCGTGATCCAAATTAGAGTGCACAGATGAGACCTGCAAGCCGGGTGCGCGAGCTATAAAGTCGGGGACTCCTTTCGCTTTTCAATGCTTTGTTCCTCTGAACTGCATCGACCTTCCTTCTTTCACATCATCAACGTGATCGCTACACACATTATTACCTGTTTCAATCTCCTGCTTTCCTTACAGGCCACCCAACACAATGACACGCACTTATGCAAGACACGAGTTGGAATATCGTCATCAATCACGTCGCCGAGGGAAAAGACACCAGTACAAGTGAAGCCGTTTGCAATGGTATCTGGAACGAAATTCTTCGGAGGCACTTCCCCCATCCAAAATTTATCATCGCTCCGGAACAAAGACAGACCACAGGCAAGCGCCCTGATCTCACAATATTCCACGTGGATGACTCATGCGATTGGGAGCCCATCTTCACTTTCGAAGGCAAAGCTCCTTACCATATCGATAAGGATTCCATAATCAAGGATGGGATCAACTAAGCCGCTGGTTACCTCAAAAGTCTAGCATGGTCTGAAGACAAATAGGTCAACGAGAAGAAAAAAATGACGTATGGGATGCTTGCGTGCGGCAAGAGCTTCATGATACTACAATATGACGTCGAGAATAAACAGATATCCCGAATCGATCCCAGTATTTAAACGGAGAGAGGTGATTTCACGACTTCGTCTCTCGATAATGAAGCACATGCTTTTGATGCCTTCTGCCACGACTTTGCAGCCTCAATCCTCTGAGCAGGAGAGTGTTCAATCGAGTCAGTCTTTATATCAATATCTCATTGCCTGCGATCGACCAGAAGCTGAGTAGGTTTCCATGAAGGATCTCAACCAGGATACGTCTTATATAAGTAGTTTATTGGGAGGAAGCCACCGAATCATTCAACATAGTTAGGAATAATAGAGATTTATGGGGAGGAATTTCTTATCAATCATGGTTTCCATCTATTTACCGTCTACTAAATTGATTGTTAATTGAACTATTAAGCCATTCCTTCATCTGCATAAGTACCGACTTGCTAAAGATTACTTTAGACACCGGTGAATTGATATACTCTTCATAATATATTGTACACGTTGAGGCTATCTTGCCATTTATTATCATGGCTAGGATCTTAAGGGTAGCGCCACATATTCGTTTTCGGGAGGCTATTCGTCTTGCTGCTTGTGTGCTGGATGTAGTTCTGGCCTAGTCGGTGAAAGTACTTCCCCAATACCTTCCAACGTCCCACGAGTGACTAAGAATGCAGTGAAGAAAATGGCAGCACGTCAGTTTCAACCAAGCCGTGCATGCGCCCTGCGGAAAAGCTAGTCTTCCCGCCTCTGTTCGGTTTTGCGTGAGGTTATTCACAAGTAACCCGGACACTCATGTCTGTTGCATAACCATCGAGCCCAAGTTCGATTGTGGTCAGACCCATGCTGGGTATTGCAGTATAGACTAGCCCCCAGCAACATTTCCTCTAAGTTCTGTCCGCCGGAATAAGGTCTCAGCCACAAGTCTCAACTGCAAATAACACATCTAGCTCACAACTTAGACATTATACCATCCAACATTTCCTCAACCTGTGAGCTTGGCTAGAAGTCTCAACCACGGCGTTCAAAATGCCAGCAAATTGCTAGGAACCGCTTTGGCACTATAGCTACAGACGTAGTAATAACTGCTTATACCTTAGAATCTTAAGTTTAAACTGTATAAGTAACTGTATTAGATTACTTAACTATTATATTAAACCCGAAGTGTATTTTCTAACCTTATAATTAACTTATAAACTTAACTCTATTACTACCTTCCGATTTCCCTAAACCTTCTTCTTAACCCTAATTATACTAATATATATATTATTATAAAACTTTCTTTAGTTAGGTTAAGCTTTTTTTATATATTAGTATTTTTTACTAAATTTAATAGCTATATACTATACCTAGATATTAAATATACCTTATTTACTAAGCCTTCCTTAACTTATATAATTAAGGTCTTTTTTATATTTATAATATTAAAGACTTTATAGGTTAATTATAAGCTATAGGTTAATTAGTAACTAAATTTAAGTTATATTTTTTTTATAAGCTTAATTTTTTTTTTATTTTTTTTATTTTTTTTAAGGTTTATATTAAAAGCTTTTTATACTTTCCTTTTTTACTAAATAACTTTAATAACTTTTAAAAAAATACTTAAGGCTATTACTATATAAATAAGGCTATAAGTATTAAAAATAGTAAGTTAAATTAAAATATTATTACTTATTTTATTATATTTCTTATTAATATTATATTTAGTAACTTTAATTTATATATTTTAAAGGTTATTAAAGCTTTTTACTATATAAAGCTTATAGCTTTTATTATTAATTTCTTATAACTTAATAAGGAATTAGTTACTATATTTATAGGTATTATATATATAAGGTAAATTTATATTAATAATTATTCTTATTAAAGCTACTATTTTAAAGATTTAGGGTTTTATAGTATTAAGCTAACCTTTCTTAGCTAATAGATTAAAGGCACTATTTTATATACCTTTAAGGCTAGCTAAAAAGTTATAATCTAGGTTTTTCTTTTATTAGCTTTTAGCTATAATAATTAGTTAGTTATTATAATATAATATTTAAGTTATTAGCTAGATATATTATTTATAGTTATAGCTTATAGCTAAGAACTTAAATTAGTAAATAGAACTTAGTTAGATTACTTAATATAAACATTTCTATTTTTATATCTTAATTAGTCTTGGACTACTGCATTACCTTAGCTAGACAGGCCTGCCAAGGCTTGCACTATCTTTACCACATTCTTTACAACGATATCCTTCAGCCTCCACTGGTACTTTGTCCCGTGGACCAGTGCAGGGACAGTAACCAAAAGACGGAGCCTGAACACAGTAGTGTAAGAGCTCCCTCAAGAACTCGGGACACTCAATGAGTAGCTCGTCAAACGCATCTCGAATATCGGATTGTCCTCCCGCATCGCGTAGCTTGTTCCTTGCAAACTCCAATGCCGGGTCTCGGAGACCTCTTGAGCTATCGGGAGTCAAGGTATACACGAAGTGAATGGAATTGAGGAACTGGTCGAGTTCCAGTCTTTCATCCAAGGACCATGAGTATTTTCGAGCGGAAAGGTCTCTGAGCCCTTTGATGTCATATTCCTCCCCGAAAGCATACATTATCGCATGTATTGAGAGAGCCCCGAAATTTGATGTAGTACTGGTTTCGTCGGTCTCGTTCACGTCGATAGAATAGTCGCCCGTATATAGGTAGTCGACCATGAGCTGTACCATATCAGGCTGATGTGAAGTTAAATCATATGTTCCAGAGAATGCTTCCTAAAAGTCTGTCAGAACGACTATTGGGGTCGTATGGTGCATCAAATCTCTGTACCTTGAACTGACCAGCGCACGCTGCACGAAAGACCGGTGACTGACTGCAAATGATGATCTTGTGAACCTCGATATTTCTCCCATTGCAGGCAAAAGTAAAGTCTGTAAATTCGCCGGACTCGCGGGCTCTATTGATCCGTCAACTATGATCGCAAACGTCGTTGCAGGTGATCGTACTGCACTATACGGGCTCTGGTATCTTCAAAATCCATGATGGCGAAGTAGAGGCGAGATTTAACACGAAACTCAAATAACAACAGAAGGGGAAAAGGGCCTTCACAGCAAATTTGGCAGCTCATTCCTTTTAATGGCAAACAATGACGAGGTGTCTGATTCATGCGTGGCCTCATGATCCCAAATCCGTGGTATTTGAGGCTGGATCTGGTTAAGCATCAGATCTAGCGTTGCATTATGGCGCCACTGGCAACAAAGTTTGCAGCCATGACATCTGTCACAACCACCAGCCACATCAATGGCATGTCTGCTGTTTAAAATATGGCTTTGAAAGTGAGATGACCGACAGTAGAGTGGCAAGCTTGCATCTATTCGCTATATAGACATGCCTACTTGTATTCGGCCCCTTGTTGATGACTCGGTGAGCTACGTGATACGAGTGTGGAGTTAAAAGTAGTGACTGTTATTCAAGACTAAGCAACCTTTCCGAGCTTCTCGACTCCTTGAAACTCTTGCTTGAGCATATAAACATTAAAATAAAATGCAGTGACTAGGGAATATAGACCTCTTCCATGTCTTCATCATCAGAATCGTTGTTTTGCTGCCGCTCCCGCTCTTGAGCCTCCAACTCCTCCAAGAGCCGGCAGTTATGACACATGTCTATAGACACTTCCTCTTCATCAATCTCAACTCCATGGCATGGCTCTTCTGTGTTGTCGTCAATCTGGGTCAAAGGGCCGCGTCCACGCCGACCGCATGGCGTGATGGGTCCATAGCTGCCAGCGCTGGTGCTACTGCATTTGTCGCAGACTTCGACGGTCTTGGTCTGGTAGCACATGGTTTTGATGTCTTTGGTACAGATTAGCATGTAAATATGGGGAGGATAAGAGACATACTCTGGACTGGATGTAAGCGCTGGACTAGACTTCGTAGAGTTTAACCAGAATCAACTCTGAGAAGAACAAAGAGTAGAAAGTGGAGTGAGCAGACTGTATTGATATATGCGCCGGACCCTCGATATAGTTTAATTAGATGGAAAGAGATCAAATGCTCTTCTGAGGAGCTATCCAATGCGAAGAAGACACGCATTGGTATTTCAAGCCCTTTGCATAAACGGCTTGAATCTATCGGTCATACTGAGCGAAAAGGTGCAGCTGCACGAAATATTGAATGTGGCGCTTGCATCCTTTGCCCGGCCAGATAGACAGCCTGATGTGACGATATGACATGTCTCTGGAAGTGCAGGACACTCCCATTCTTGCGACCAACCAGATATTCCCCACTTCACAACAGTCTGCAACACCAGCTTCCATTGTGCAGAAAGATGCTACAATGGAACATGGCTTCTCAAGTTTGAAAAGCTACAGACTTATTATCTGAGAGTGTGGAGCAGATAGGCTGCACCAGAGGCAGACTATTGCAGGCCAGTCCGCCTTTTGTGTTTACTATTATTATAATAATTGCCTTGGGGGGCAAAAAACCTTAGACCTGAGTATAGGGTATTAAAAATAAACTTAGCAAAGATATCCTAAAATTAGTAAAATTACTCTAAAATTATTCTAAGTAACGTAAGTTCTTTTATTACTTAGAATTAAGTTCTTGAGTTTTCTTTCCTCCCTCAGGCTTAATACCTGATTCATTCTCATCGATCTTATTCTGTGAAGCTTTTAACCCGATGCATCACGTTTTCCCAACATGGTGACAGGATCTCGATTGCAAGGGAGGGAATAATTATTTTTCCGGTTTGTAATAAGATTTTGACAGCATCAGCTTCAATTACTAATAACCCAGAGCAGCTTTAGCTTGTCGGATTGTTCACTAATCAACTAATAACCGAGGCATTCCCCGCGGCGAAGCCCGAAATGACCGCATTAATCGGAGCAATGCCCGCAGACTCCGCACGCAAGACACTTGAAATTGAGTTTCAGTGAGTTCCCATGCGCCCGCAGCCGGTTTAAGATTGAATCGATGCTCTCCAGAATTACTAAAGCCTCCGAGGAGAGAACTGAATGGTTATCTATGGCTGAAATGATGACCAACCACCAGATTGAATAGAAGCTTTATAAAGAGACAGTATAATTGAGACTCTAGCCATGACTCCATATTACATTACAATCAACACTTTCTGCATACTCTGTCAGCTAAAGAGCAACCCTGGCCTGCATCGAACCAAATAACACAGCCCTGCGAATATCCCATAATGTCCAACAAGCCGACAGCTCTAATTACTGGGTACGCTCCGCTACGATTGGCATTGCATGCAGATCAAGCTTACTGACATGCTTGTAGCTGTTCCGAAGGCGGAGCCGGTCACGCCCTCGCTCTTGAATTCGCAGCCAAAGGCTACCGAGTCTTTGCGACTGCTCGATCCATCAAATCGCTTACAGGTCTTCAAGAGAAAGGCATTGAGCTTCTGACTCTTGACGTGACCAGGTCAGAGAGTATATCTGCTCTCAAGGATGAGATTACGAAGAGAACGGGAGGAAAATTGGAAATTCTGTTTAACAATGCTGGCATGAGTAAGTCTGCTCTGCCAATTGTAAATGACGGCTACTGACTGTTGCAGTGTATGAGGCCCCTGCCATTGAAGCCGACCCAGAACAAGTCCAGAACATGTTCAAAACCAACGTCTTTGGCCTCTTCGACATGGTCCAAGCCTTCACCCCGCTTCTCCTCGCATCAGTAGCTGACTCAAAAACAACACCAACCATCATCAACACAGCGTCAATCGTAGCGCGCGTACCCTACTACTTCACCGCTCAGTACAACGCCACCAAAGGAGCAGTAGCCTCTTACTCTGACACTCTACGTCTTGAACTTGCGCCCCTCGGTATCAAGGTCATCACCTTGTACATGGGAGTGGTGGCCACGCATCTCACATCACCTGACAAGCAGCTCCTTTCTCCAGATAGCATCTTCATCGATGCCGAAGAAGGTCTTCGCGAGAGATCTAGACTTCATCTCAAGAATGGTACCAAGCCTGAAGAGTTCGCACGATTGGTGGTTAAGGACGTTTTGAAGAATAAGACGGCTTTGAGCAAGGGAGAATATATCTGGAAGGGAGCGAATGCGTATGTTGTTTGGCTTCTTAATGCGATTGGATGGAGAAAGATCTTTGATGGGATCTCTGAGGGAGGCGTTGGTCTTACGAAAGATGTGAAGAAGGCGATTTACAAGAAGGGCCAGAGCAGTCTGCCAAAGACTAGTTAGAGGAGATCCGAGGGGGGTTGGAGGTGATCTTTAATTTGTAATAATAATACTTTACCTACTATTCTTATTCTGAAGAGCTGGTACTGAAAGGGAACCCTGATAAATCTTTGGGCTGACTCTACAGAAATCTGCTACGAGAGAGTCAAAAAGCAACCAAAAGAATGGAAAAGAATGACTATGAACCGCCGCTGTATCGTTAGAACCGTCTTGTGGTGTGGGGGTTTACACCTCGTTGGAAGGTTCACAGCGACGGCTAATGATACTCGAGTGCAACAGGGATCCAAAGTCAAACAGTAATACATTTGCAAGCACAATCTAACCAACCAGACTAGACTCTAATACTTCTAAAAATGTCCGCAACCTTGCTAAGAAGTTTCCGTAATATCGCAGGCGTCATCATAGCATGATTAGGGATGACGCGATGTCTTTCATTCAGCTCATTCCCAAGAACCTCGACCTGCCTCGACGACAGCAAACCGACTTCCTTACCCTCCCCTGCCCTCCCAACACCCAAGACACGCTCAATATTCTCAATCAGACTAACCGACACTTCGCAGAAGATCATGCCCTGTGTGCAAGGTCTCTCAAGAGGTCGGCCGCAGACCATAAGACCCGGGACGGGCTCGATGGGATCGACAGCAATTCGCTCGACTCGTGTAGCAATGTTATCGAGGATGAGTTCGTAGATAGTGATGAGCTGGATGAAGATGCTCGTGATCATCAACCCAATTGGGGCAGGCAGAGGTTCTGAGGTAACGGTAGGTTGAGGAAGGGAGACATCAAAGATATTCTTTGTGTTTTGGCGAAGTTCCGGTGATGGAAGGCATGGACAGATCAACTCCATCGGCTGTGAATCATGCAAGAGTTCAGGGCAATGCCGAGTGTGGTAGAGTTTCGTCAAGATGAACAAAAACTCTTGAGCGACTGTGATGATGTATTCTGCAAAGGTGATGTTGTCGATAAATAACGGGCCGTGCTGATAGATCATCGAGTCAAAGTCGAGCGACGACTTGGTCTTCTTTATTGCTTCGAGACGGACGTGAAGGCCGAGGTTAATCGTGGACAGGTCAGACAGGAACTCTCCAGGGTCTATCTTTCGCGGGTGATGTGTTGTGAGGCAGTTGGTCAAGGGGAAGAAGGTCTCGTATGTGATGGTGGAGTTTGGGGACATGCCGATTGGGTATATGTTCGTGATGGTGTCGAGATCGGTGTACAGTGGAGTATTTGTGTATTCGAGATCGCCGCTTGTATTCCAAGACGTGCTTGACTGGTCAAAGATGTCTGTGAATCCCATACCCCACGATGCTGCAATCCCATCTTGTATCGCAGCAGTAGGCATACGAGGAGGAGACGGTTTGGGGGATAACATGCCCGTCCAGTCAAACGGACTCCAATCATCCACAAAAGCAGCATTTTGCGGCACAGCACTCGGAGAGACTGTTTGACTGGCAGGCAATTGCTGAACAGGCGGTGGTGAGCCCTTCCCAGCTTGTTTCCGCCGCGGTCGCCCTGGGACCTTCTGCTGTCCTATCTCGCACTTGACTCCCAGCATCGAACATCGTGCACATTTCTCATCGGTAGGTCTTATCCGCTGACATCGCGACTTGCTCTTCCTGCAGACGTCACAGGAGAAGCGTCTCTGAGATGGATGCGGTGCGGAGGCGCCCATTGTGAACACGGTATGGAGCTTTGTCTGCAAGCAGTGGTAAAAATTGAATTGAACTGGCTATCGGACAGAAGCAAAGTCCGCTGCGAGTACCACCTCTATATACAAAACCCTCCGCGGATGGTTTCACACCACAAAGCGAGCTAGTCTCGTTGGGGGGAATAGGTGATTACTATACTCTCCGACACGTGAACGTCCACGGCAGCGTTTGGTAACAGTTCCGCTTGGGGAGAACTGCCGTCCTCGCATTGGCCTGTCGATCGCTTCGGACTCGCTTGTGTCGCCGCAAGAGGTTTAGCCTTGGAACATGCCGTGATGGAGACGGTCGGACTCCTCGCTCCTGATAATAGATGGCGTTTCCGCAGGGTTTTTTCTTCTGCGATTGCTGATCAATCTAGTTGGTCTCCATATCTGAGTCCGGAGGGTTTTGAGAATTTAGTCAGTGAAGTTAATGACGCTTTGATCGGGGAGAGATAGAGTTGCTCGCTGTGTACATGAAGCCGAATCTGTCGCTGTTATATCACACTCACCTTTCGTTCCATTACGTTCTCTATCGCTCAATAAATCTGTATCGCTCTCTAATTTCTACTGTTTTATTTTTTTTAATTACCAACCGTAAAAATGAGCATGAGCTCATCCACCACCGAAGACGGCTCTATCACAGCCACTGAACAACCTCCCCCAGCCTCAATCGACAAACCTCCCCTTGAAAAGACCAACACCACAACACAATGGCATCTCGCCCCAGAACTCCAAGCCATGCGCGACGCCGACGAAGAAATCGGCCAGAAACCCCGTAAACTCGGCGTCACCTGGCAGAACCTCACGGTCAAAGGCATTGGCAGTGACGCTGCGTTCAACGAGAACGTCCTGTCCCAGTTCTACCCTTTTCACCAGAGCGCCAAAGAGGCGCCTATGAAGACCATCATTGATGGCTCGCATGGTTGCGTCAAGCCTGGCGAGATGTTGCTTGTTCTTGGACGCCCTGGGAGTGGATGTACAACCCTCTTAAGCGTCCTAGCAAACAACCGTCTGGGTTACGAAGAAGTTTCCGGCGATGTTCATTACGGCAACATGTCCGCCGACGAAGCAAAAGCCTACCGTGGCCAAATCATAATGAACACCGAAGAAGAAATCTTCTTCCCCAGCCTGACAGTCGAAGCAACCGTCGATTTCGCCGCGCGCATGAAAGTCCCCTTCCATTTACCCCCCGGCATAAAAACCCGCGAAGAATACGCCCAGTTCTACAAAGACTTCCTCCTCCGCTCCGTCAACATATCCCACACAAAACATACAAAAGTCGGCGATGCTTTCATCCGCGGTGTATCTGGCGGCGAGCGAAAACGCGTGTCTATCGTGGAGTGTCTCACCACACGGGCTAGTGTGTTCTGCTGGGATAACTCTACGCGCGGTCTTGATGCCAGCACGGCGCTGGAGTGGGTGCGAGCTATACGCGCCATGACTGACATTCTTGGTTTGACGACCATCGTCACGCTGTATCAGGCTGGTAACGGAATTTACGAGCATTTTGACAAGGTCCTTGTTCTGGATGAGGGGAAGCAGATCTTTTACGGCCCACAGAAAGATGCTGTTCCGTTCATGGAAGATCTTGGATTCGTCAGAGATTCTGGCTCGAATCGGGGAGATTTTCTGACTGGCGTTACTGTTCCGACGGAGAGGCGTGTTGCGGAGGGGTATGAGAATACGTTCCCCCGTGATGCAGACGGTGTACGTGCTGCTTACGACAGATCACCCATCAAAGCACGTATGGTCGAGGAGTGTCAGGCATACCCCATCAGCACCGAAGCAGCCGAGAACACCGCGACCTTCAAGGAGATGGTCGCCCGCGAGAAGCAGCGCTACGTCCCCGCCTCATCCCCCGTCACCACAAACCTCGCCATGCAGATCCAAGCTGCTGTCACGAGGCAGTATCAGATCATGTGGGGTGACAAGTCAACGCTCTTCATGAAGCAGGGCGCGACCCTCATCCAGGCCTTTTTGGGTGGATCGTTGTTCTACAATGCACCTGATAACTCGGCTGGTCTCTTTCTCAAGGGCGGTGCATTGTTCTTCTCAATTCTGTATAATTCGCTTCTAGCGTTGTCGGAAGTGACGGATTCCTTTACTGGACGACCTATCCTTGCGAAACATCGGTCTTTTGCACTTTATGACCCGGCAGCCTTTGTTATCGCACAGGTTGTTGCTGATTTGCCCATCCTGGCTTTTCAGGTCACTCAGTTCGGCCTTGTCCTCTACTTCCTCGTCGGCCTCAAGACTACTGCTGCTGCGTTCTTTACGTATCTCGTCAACAACTACGTTACCGCCTTGGCAATGACGGCTTTCTTCCGCTTTATTGGCGCTGCGTTTCCAACCTTTGACGCCGCTACCAAGGTCTCTGGTCTTTCTGTCGTTGCGCTGTTTGTCTACATGGGTTACATGATCATCAAGCCCGAGATGCATCCCTGGCTATCGTGGATATTCTGGATCAATCCCATGGCTTACGGATTTGAAGCTCTTCTCGGGAACGAGTTTCACGATCAAGAGATCCCATGTGTTGGCCCCTACCTCGTTCCCAACGGCCCGGGTTATGTCGGAGGCAATGGAGGACAAGCGTGTGCCGGTGTTGGCGGCGCTGAACCCGGCGCTGCATTCGTCACGGGCGACGCTTACCTCTCCAATATGTCATTCAGTCACAGCCACATCTGGCGCAACTTTGGCATCAACTGCGCATGGTGGATTTTCTACGTCGGCCTGACCATCTTCTTCACGTCGCGATGGAAGCAAGTCGGAGAGGGAAGTCGAAGCCTCCTCATCCCTCGAGAACAGCAGCACAAGTCCAAGCATCTCCTCCCCTCCAAGGACAGCGAAACACCATCGGAAAAGACACGTGCTGACAATGGAGCTGGAGCTTCTGACGGCGAAGTTGACCCGAACCTCATGCGCAACAAGAGTATCTTTACCTGGAAGAACTTGACATACACCGTCAAGACCCCAGATGGCGACCGTGTACTTCTTGATAACGTCCAAGGCTATGTCAAGCCCGGCATGCTCGGTGCATTGATGGGTTCTTCAGGCGCCGGTAAAACAACACTCCTCGATGTCCTCGCCCAGCGAAAGACCGAAGGTTCAATCCACGGATCTGTCTTGGTCGACGGCCGACCTATCCCTGTATCCTTCCAACGATCAGCTGGTTATGTCGAGCAACTCGATATCCACGAGCCGTTGGCAACTGTCCGCGAAGCCCTTGAATTCTCTGCCCTACTACGCCAGTCCCGTGATATACCCGACGAAGAGAAGTTGCGCTACGTCGACACCATCGTTGACCTCCTTGAGCTGAACGATCTCGAACACACACTCGTTGGTCGTCCTGGAAACGGCCTGTCAATCGAACAGCGGAAACGCCTCACCATCGCGGTTGAGCTGGTCGCAAAGCCTAGTATCCTCATCTTTCTTGATGAACCGACGTCTGGACTTGATGGGCAGGCTGCTTACAACACGGTGCGGTTCCTTCGAAAGCTCTCGGCTGCTGGACAGGCTATTCTGGTGACGATCCATCAACCATCTGCACAGTTGTTTGCGCAGTTCGACACGCTGCTACTACTCACCAAAGGTGGAAAGACTGTGTATTTCGGCGATATCGGAGACAACGCTGCTACCGTGAAGCACTATTTCGGCCGTCATGGTGCACCTTGTCCACCTGAGGCTAACCCCGCTGAACACATGATCGACGTTGTGTCCGGCGAGGATGGCCCTTACAAGGACACGGACTGGAATCAGGTTTGGCTGCAGTCGCCAGAACATGACCAACTCAGCAAAGACCTGGACCATATGATCGAAGTAGCAGCATCTCAACCCTCAAGCACCAACGACGACGGCAACGAATTCGCCGCTTCAATGTGGACACAGGTCAAGCTCGTAACACACCGAATGAACGTCTCCCTCTTCCGAAACACAGAATACGTCGATAACAAAGTCGCCATGCATATACTCCTCCCGCTCCTTAACGGTTTTACCTTCTGGCAGATCGGCGATAGCTTGACAGACCTGCAGCAGAACCTATTTACCGTGTTCAACTTCATCTTTATCGCGCCTGGTATTATCGCGCAACTGCAGCCGTTGTTTATTGATCGCCGGGATATTTATGAGGCGAGGGAGAAGAAGAGCAAGATGTATCACTGGGCGCCGTTCGTCACTGGGTTGATTGTGTCGGAACTGCCGTATTTGCTGGTTTGTGCAGTGTTGTATTTCGTTTGCTGGTATTTCACTGCTGGGCTTCCTACTGGTGCTGAGCATGCCGGCAGTGTCTTCTTTGTCGCGGTAAGTTCTTCTTTCTCTGGTGTATTTTGAGTACTCCAGCTAACATGTTTCAGCTCATGTACGAAGGCTTGTACACTGGCATCGGCCAGGCGATCGCTGCATACACTCCCAACGCGGTCTTTGCATCGCTCGTCAATCCTCTGGTCATCACCACTCTCGTCTCTTTCTGCGGTGTCATGATTCCTTACAGCCAGATTGTTGAATTCTGGCGATACTGGTAAGTGACAGACCTCTCATGGTATTCCAACATCGCCATCTAACTCAAGTCACAGGATGTACTACATTGATCCCTTCAACTACCTCATGAGCTCGCTCCTTGTGTTCACAACCTGGGACAAGCCCGTCCACTGCAAACCCCACGAACTCGCCGTCTTCGATCCTCCTTCCAACACCTCATGTGGCGCATACCTGTCTGATTACCAGAGTGGTATGGGCATAGCCACCAACCTCCTCAACCCGGATGCATTTGCCGATTGTCAGGTTTGCCAATACACCTCGGGCGCGGATTACCTCCGAACATTGAACCTCAAAGAAGAGTACTACGGCTGGAGAAATGCTGGGATCGTTGTTGCTTTTGTGATTGGTTTCTATGGGCTTGTGTATGTCATGATGAAGCTAAGGACCAAAGCTACCAAGAAGGCGGAGTCTTAAAATGAATTGATTAGAATGGGATGGAAGGATCATATTAGAATGGTTAGAACGGTGTACCCTGCTACTTCTCTTCTTTGCCTTTTTCCTTGCCGACCTTTGGTCGCGGTAGTTTTAGTTTTAGAACTGGATATTAATTATTTTGGGTCAATCTGACTGATCTCTGTGTTGTGATTTTGTTGACCCTGCAGGTCCTCCTATGTCTTCCTGGTCCTGTAACTGAGCTGTAATTTGGTAAGTATGGGGGCTCAATATCTAGGCTTTGTCCACTAAAACATCCACTAACTCGGCTTGTTACAGTGGAGAGGCCCTTAAACTGCGGTGTAAATTACGGTCGATACGATTTCGCCCAAAGTCTTGACCTCTCACGCGCCACAATTGTTATGATACCAAAGGATGACATTCATTTCGCCGAGTCCACGGTCATGAAATAAATCATCGATATCTCTATACTGTAGTGGAAATGGACTACATAATCCTCAAGACCGGGGTCAATTGTCAGCAAACTCTTGCTCGGCCGGCCCTACTACCGCATATATACTGCCTGTTCAATAACGCTTAAACTCAATCCTCCAGCCAGTATGTGGATCAATAACATTAACATTCAGCTGTGCCTCCCCATTGACAATTGGCACGGATTGAGTCCCCAGGTATGGTGGGTCGCCAAACGGCTGAAAGATGTCATCGGAACCATAGAAAGCATAGAACTTGGCATCAAGCTTTTTGCGACTCTGGTATCCAACAGTTTCGAGACCTTTGATGTGTAAGGTGTAGTTTCCTGTCGCCACTCTGGTCCCAGCCAGGATGCGGACTTGATCACCACGCGGACCGATAGTGGCAAAACAATCCCACTTCCTGTCAGTCGATCCAACTGTCTTGGCACGTTCACCAACCATCTTCTTAGCATAGTACTTATACAAGGGGAATCCCGCTGCGCCGACGTAGTTCGTGTTGCCGGGGTCTTTTGGGTCTCCTGGAGATTTTGTCAGGAGG
This sequence comes from Fusarium sororula, assembly GCA_017579625.1. Lineage (NCBI taxonomy): Eukaryota > Fungi > Ascomycota > Sordariomycetes > Hypocreales > Nectriaceae > Fusarium > Fusarium sororula. The sequence goes on from JACWFA010000055.1 coordinate 138,544, forward strand.
TTGGCAAAGTTATCGTATAAGGGTGGATTCCATAGTCCCAGTAGGCCGGCGTAGTTATATCGCTCTAGTCGACTGATCCACCAAGAGTACCCAGATGGTGTTTCCTCTGACAAGACAGCGTATTCGTTAATGTTGACAGGGCGGGATGGTAGCTGATATGCTTCGAGCAGATTCTCGAAGAGCGCGTTGCTGATGTCAGGGTCACTAGAACTGTGTAGATGCGACGTTAGAGTCAGACTCCTGAGGAATAATAGTAGAGGTACTTACTCGCCCCCCATCTCGTAGTGCCAAGCATACTGATCAGGATAGGTTGAGTTGCCTGCAGCCTGAGGCCCCCAAGTGCTCCACCATGCATTAGCTACATCAGGAGAAGCAGCTATAGTTGGACCGCTGATTAGGACTTTGTTCAGGGCAGAGTCAGATCTATAATATCGAGATTCTGGTTAACACTCGTCTATCTTCTTAGTAGGCATCTGAACTCTCCGCTTGCTTACCTTAGTCGCTTATGGGTTCTTATATATAAGTCTATCCATTGCTGGATTGATCTACCCCAGAAGCCACCAATATCGGGCTCGTTCCAGATATCCCAAATAAGACCATCAAGAGCATTGCGAGACTTGAGATCACGGACTAGTTGATTGAGAAAGTTGTCATAGCTGGTCCAGTTACCTCCATCACCAGGGAATTGATAAGACGGGACGCTATCTCGATAATCAATGCCCCAAATGTCATGAGGCAGAATGATGAACTGGGCCCCAAACTTTCGGGTCTGCTTGTAATTGATCATGGTAGCTTCGAAACGACATTTGTACTCATCGGGGCCAAACGACCATCCGCGACACGGCTTGTCAAGCTGAGCACCGCCAGCACGGCCGTACTTGATGCCGATATCTGAATAGCTTTGAAGTCATCAGTATCTATAAGAAAGATCAAGGTTTGAGGTTTTGAATCTTCTTACAAGTGACTTGGAATCTGATTCTTCGTTTTGTTAAGAGGCATGCCGTAGATAAACGCCGAAGCATTGTGGCTCGAAGGACCAACCCGGTCAGCCAGGTCGACGTATGCCGTAGAACTGTCATCCGCGTTTGAACCCAAGGCAAACGCGAATATGGCAAGGACTAGAGGTCTCATGATGAACGTGGCAGCAGTGAGAAGATTCTGGAGTGGGAGACAAATGGTGAGTGTTTGTTTGACATACGACCAAGCCTACGTTGCAGTTATATACTTCTTGTAAGTGATCAATGAGCTACTCAAGGAGGAATTGCAGGACCTTGGCATTGTTCTTGGTTGGACCGCTTCTCGTTTGATTTCCGTCGAAAGGACCTTGAACGACACATATCCCGACTATCCAATCAGATCTAATTAAGGCCGCCAAGTGACGCCGGGTTTGGTCGGCTTAGTCGTAATTTGATTGGATAAAGTATTCTTTCGGGATTGAACGATGTCGGGGACTAGGACGCTAATGAGTATACGGGGTAATGGGGTCTGGGGTACTGGGGTAAGTAGACACACATCTGCCGAAAAGAGCGGAGTTCCCTTGGGTGATCAAGGCGAATGGCTGGGAAGTGTCGACAGCTTGGCAAGCGAGCGATCAGCTGCCCCTATACTTTGGCCTCGTAGGAAAGGGAAGTGCTTGAGAAGGTTGGTCTTCTCGATCAGATCAAGACTGGCATTATCGCACTGAAGCTGCATGAGGACTTTGGCTGTACGCCTTCAATAGTCGACAATTCTCGAGAGTAAGTTACTCCCAACATGATATGTATCTCACTGACTTTCAATCTGTAGTGTCTGCGAAGAACATGACATCCATTGCCATATCCACACCGACGGTCTCAACAAAGCAGGCTTCCTCGAACACACCGCAGCCATCTTCAACGGGCGTAGCATTCACGGGTACCACGCTGAAGGTGCCGGGAGCGGTCATGCGCCAGACATGATGAACCTAGTCGCGTATCCCAACGTCTTCCCGAGTAGCACGACTCCCACGATGACTTTTACGACGAACACCATCGACGAGCATTTCGACATGGCCGCCAACTGCCACCGTCTCTCGAAGGACAACCCCGATGATGCCTTGTTTCTAAAGAACCGAATCAGGGAGGAGACAATCTCAACTGAGCATATTCTTCATGATATCGGGGCTATTAGCATCATGTCGTCAGACTCGCAAGCCATGGGCAGATCAGCAGAGGTACTGACATGCACTTGAAAGGTGGCGCATAAGAACAAGGTCCAACGGGGACTGTTGGACGAGGACAAGGATACTGGTCTAGATAACCTCCGAATTGAGCGGTACACCAGCAAGTACACTACTAACCCTGCTATAACCCAAGGAATCAGCCACGCCGTTGGTAGCGTTAAGGCTAGGAAGCTGGCGGACTTAGTCAGCTGGATATCAAGCCTTTCCAGATTTCGAAGAAGGATTTCAATACCTATGCGCAGATAGTAAGTCTATCTTGATAATAATATACTAGTAATTTAGTATAATTAAAAAGGAAGATTTAGGGCAATTTAAAGGTAATAGCAGAGTTAAGTTTATAAGTTAGTTATAAGGTTAGAAAATACACTTTAACTTTAATATAATAGATTGGGAACTGTATATCTAGTAAAAAAGCTAACCTCTTAAAGGACAGTAGCGATAAGAGCCTTGAACTTGAATTAGGTTGTTCATTGTGAGTCACGACATGCCTCAACTTACACTAGATTCGAGATAGTACAGCTTCTTTCCGTGCGCCAGACGCCTCTGTGCAAGACGACCGGCCTGAAAAAAACAAAAGGTTCCCAACCTGTAACTACGATTTCAGTATTAACGAGGCATGGGTGCTGAGGATAATGTGCCTCCTGAGACATGTAGTGCTAAATTTAACTATTTAATACGTATTTAGGTATAATATCTATATGTGGAGTATATTATGAAGTAAGACAAAACCTGGTAATACTGTCTTATGTAAAAGCCTCCCTCACTAGCTTAAATGAATTAATATAAACTAGTTATAGGAGTCTAGATAAGCATACTAACTCATTATTAATACTCAAAACTAACAGCAATAGAGTTAGGTTTTGATATAGAATTCTTTAAAACATCCTCAAAGAACAGTTCAAGGTGCCTGTTAATTTCATAAGGGGCTTCGACCTGTAAGAAGTGACCTGCACTAACTGAGCGAACTCGGAGATTAGGTGCATTAGGTACAGTATCAGTCAACTGGATCGATGGGATGGCCACTGGATCTCTCTCTGCCAAGACCAGAAGGGCTGGTAGCGAGATAGTTCCTGGACTTTCCAATTCTAGCATTCATATTAGGTTATGTGATTCTGGGTAGGGGGACGTTATTTTGACTTACCTTCTTCGGTAGGGTTATTAACACCTGCAATCATAGCTTTGTACCATCGCAAAGGCCCCTCCATTCCTCCATTCTCTCTAATGATCGTTTTCCATTGATCAATTCTGGCTCGACTGACGAAGATATCTGTTGCCATCTTGTCCTGCATGAGCCACTGGTGCATAGCGCCCGTCGGTGCAAGATGGTCGACCCAAAGAGCTGTTTTTCGAGTGAAACAAAGAGTACTGAATGATTCCAGCTATAATTCGTCAGCACTGGAAGTAGACGGTCTCATCCTGCTCACATGTTGATCAAAAACCTTCGCCGCGTTTTCTTCATTATTAAACCGCCAGAAGCCAACGACTTCATACCCAAAGCGAGCAAGTGATGCTTTGTTGATGAAATCGACTCCTGCCGCATCAATTCGTGCTGCGGGTGGAAAATAACCGTTGCCCAAAAATGCGACTGCTGTAAATCGAGAAGGTTGGTTGATTAAAAAGCGTGACAACAATGGTGATCCGCTGTATATTTCGTCAGTCCCTAGAACGGTACGTTGCAATAACTTACAGATCGTGCGAAATCCCGATGACCTTCTCCACGCCTTCGCAGTCGAGGATCTGGCCAACATCTGCTGCCATGTTGTTGAAGCTATAGAGAGTCAAATCTCTTGGAGTGTCGGTTCCTCCACAGCCTAGAAGGTCGGGGACAATTACCCCGTAGCCCTGTTCGGTGAAATATGTGATTTGATGACTCCATTCGTACGAGGTCTCTGGAAACCCGTGGATAAACAAGAGGTATGGCTTTGTGGTGTCCTGTGGCGGGGCAAAGACATAGCGGTAGGTCGTACCAGAAGGAATTGTTACACTTCTGACGAAATTGACGTATGTCGTGTTGCGAATATCAGACTGTAGCAGTTAGTAACAATGAAAAAAGATACGGTCACGAGCGGAGAGCAAGGTATTACTACCGTATCGACATTCGGATTGCGTGTGCAATGACCCTAGTGATACTGTTAGTCCGCTTAAAAGCAATAAAGCAACTGCGTCAGAAACGAGACAGGCTTGGAATAAGGCATACAGCTGTGATTGAAGGTAACATAGCAGACAAGGTAAGTAGAAATGGTACTGTATGCTTTAAACTGAGATTTATGACAAAGACTGGGTTGAATAGTTATCTCTAGGTGGGCGTAACTATATAGCAGTAAATATTATAATAAGATCCTTAGTGTTATGCTAAGAGAATAAACGAATTTATCAGCTTCATACTTACGGTGAACATAATGTTGTGTTTTTTACTTAAACATCCCGAGCTTAACTAATCAGTATATCTAAAGCTATTAATAGGACGGGTTGGTTATTAATCAATCGCCGTTTAGTTAACTAAGCTAAGTAAACTTTAAACTTTAAAGAAGGGGAGCAACTATGTATAAAAGATATTAGGACCTTAGGCAGATCATACTCAAACTCGTCCTATTTACTGTGCGTAAAGTAATAATAACCTCTTACTTATTACAATTATCCCCATGCTAAGCAATGGCCTTCTTTAAGCAATTGATCTATTAGCCTTCAAGACCGGAGCCTCTTGTCTGATCTTAATAACCTATTTAGGAGCTTTTATACATATTCCTTAGCTTCTGCGCACTGTAAATGCTAAGGTCTTGGTTACAGGTCGAGAACCTTCTCTTTTCCAGGCCATTTATCTTGTCCTTACTTTAAGTCTTATAATTTATAAAGCTATTACCCAAAACCATTCCTACTACTACTAACATAAAAAGTATAGGGTAGTTATCATATAACATAATCAGGGTTATATTAATACCACTAGTCACCATTATACCTTTGTTTTACAACTATCCAGGTGCCATGCACAGATCTTCGCTTGCAAACAAGGACCAGATCTGCTCCAAGTAAACTGGGAAGCTCAATCGTAACATCAGATATCCTCCGTGATGATAAAAAGGGTGTGTTCGACATTGTGCTACCAGAGGGATTGCCTCCGCCATGTATGAGGCCTTCCTCCAGTCGAACAACTTCGGCGGCCACAAGAGCTACTTTAGGTCCCTCCCAGGCACCTTCTTGCTGTCTTCCTGTCTCAAGCATAGACGGATTCATATCCGGAATACAGAGCTGTGGCCATAGCAATATTCGCCATTGTAAAGTAGGTCAAGAGTAAACGTTCAGCAACTTGTTCTTGAAATGAAGGCGGCCGCTGTATTAATTGCTAATCACGATAAGCTCTAAGCCATGAGCTGAGACGTGTTCGTAGCCCTTGTTGGAGAAGCAGAATCCGGAAAGGAAGGCCCACATCGGTTGAGGACTCGGCAGCATGACCTAAGCGGCGTAGCACGTGTGACTCGGACAAAAGAAGATCCAGTTGTTGTCTAGCATTCTTTACCGATTGTAGTACAGGAACTGGCTCCTGTTGTTCGCGGATGTTTAGAGACTGAGTGTTGGTTGTGATGCTGGAGAAGAGCTGCGCTTGAACTTCTAGTCGATCGAAAGGTTCTACTAGATCATCTTCCACGAGCGTACGTGAAGATTGTTGTCCCACATCGTAATCATGGCTCTTCAGTATCTGCAGCCCATGCTGGAGGTGGAGAAGGCCCTGCGCTGGTCTCTTTTGTAGGTACTCCATAATCACAAACAGTAGGCACGCTATGAGAGTCGTTTTGACCGATGGCCTGTTATTTCCCAACTGTAGACCATCTGATGGGGATTTATGCAGTAACTTGATGGCCATGTTTTAACGCGGATCAGGCTGAGGTAACGTGTATTGCAGTTCAATGTCCTGGTCCTTGTAAACTCCGCTACCCTGCGTTGTATTTTGAATGCTGAACAGTCTACTAGAATGTCTTTTCTCTTCCTTTCTTATCTAGTAGCTATTAGGCATGAAAGCTTTAGTAGATTCGGGGCTTCAAGCTGATTAGCAATTCTGCGAAGCAGCGACTTAACTTCAAGGTTCCAGACTTAACTGGCCTGACCCCAAGCAAGCCTACAGCGGACAAGCGGACTTTATGGGAAGCGGACTCTTTCAGCGTTAATTGAAAACTAAATCATCATCTGCCAAAGGTTGATCTATGTAAAGGTACATAAGATGCCAGTTAACTCACAAACAAAGCAGCAGCCAAGACCTACAACGCTCTTTCATCTAATATCCAGCATACCAGCGAAACATCAAGCAATCAACAACAATTCTCAACCATGCATTTCTTCCAACCACAAGTTCCTTCTCTGCCATCAGGCCTCGACCTCTCAAATAAAACGATCATCGTGACCGGCGCAACAGCAGGCATCGGACTCGAAATCTGTCGCCAACTTCTCATTCGCAAAATCTCCAATCTCGTCATGGCAGTGCGTAACCTTAAGAAGGGCGAGACAGTGCGAACGGCTCTTCTCTCTGAAGCTGCAATCAAGACGACCAATCCCACTGCCACAGTCAAAGTCATGCAGCTTGATACAGAGAGCTATGAGAGCGTACAGCAATTTGCGCTCTCGTTTAAACAGCGCTTTCAGGAACTTCACCACCCACTCGCAAATGCTGGGATCGGCACAGTCACCAAGGAATTCGCAGGATCAGGCCATGAAAAGAATATCCAGGTCAACTATCTCTCAAATGTCTTGCTTACACTGGCTCTCCTTCCTGTACTGGAGTCTACCGCAATCAAAACAGGGCAGCCAACAAGGGCGACTTGGACGTGCAGTCGAATGCTTGAATATTCAAGCCTCGCAAAGAACTTCCCCTCAAGCAAGGTGAAGAAGTCCTAAAGCATTTCGACACCGCCGACGACCTTTCCACGTTCACACGATATGCAGGTAGCAAGTTGCTTTGTGTTTTCCTTTAACGCGAACTAGCAAACCACTATAAGACGAACAACGTCATCCTTAACAGCTTCTGTCCCGGCCACGTTGACACTACCATAGGCGATGACCTGCCGCTTTGCATTTGCATCCCGGCAAGTGCAAGCAAAGCCTGTGCATAAAGCAGGATGGATCGCGCTGAACGCGGGACTTATTGCTGGCCCTCAGACCCACGGGAAGCTGTTGGGTGACATGGAAGTGGAAGAGCTATGGGAGTACATCACAAGTAAGGAGGGACAGCAAGCGCAGAAGAAGTTGTGGAATGAGACTATTGACGAGATGGCTGAAATGATTGATCTTCCTCGGATAAATCGGGACTTCTACCTATACCCAGTAAATATCGGCTTTCTTTTATTTATCTTGCTCTCTCACTAGCCTTGGGTAAATATCGGCAGGGGAGGGGCAGACGATCGATGTAACAGAACCCCAGCTTTTAGATTAAATTGACCATAGAGAGTAAGTTCCGAGGCCAAGGTTAGTATCCCAGCAATGCCGAATAGCCGCATTTTGCGTGAAGAACTAAATTGACTTAGATATGAAGTTGGATACATTCTTTCTTTTCAGCTGATCCCTACATTAATTTTAAGGTAGCTGACGTGGCTCAACACGAGCAATATCCGCTTTAACTGATTGAGGAGTGTTTTTGATCGTAGCCAGATGTTCCTATAGGTTACTTTCTACTTGGATTATAGTAGGAGAGCTAACCTATCCGTGTTTCCCTGCAGATCGTCACATTGCTCGTCAGGTCGGTGACGTGGCCTATTACGAGGGACGTTCACGTTTAGTGGTTTTGATTGTAGCTAGATGATCCTGCAGGCTATTTCCTCGTTACATTGTAGCAAGAGAGCTAACCAACCTTCAGAGTAGTAAGGTCAATGTTTACGTATAAATAAGTAACACGAATCCTTCTTTCAATAATCTAGGTCCAACCTTAGCAGAGCTATCAATTTTGTCAGTCAAGACTCATAGTCAACATCATGCCTCCCATCATGCTATCTTTGTTATTATTCGCCTCCCTTTCCTGGGCGCAGGATTACGAGAGCACTTATAAAACTTTTCACAGCGCACCTGGGCAACATGTACCCGAGGTATCAGTCAACAAATCTGGAGCACCTTTGGCTGATGGTCTTTTGTTCATGACTGTGTCCGACGGACCGGTGATAATGACTGACTCCGGGGATCTCGTGTGGAATGGACCGGACGGAACAGCCTCTAATCTCTTCGTTCAGAGGTTAGATAACAAGCCGATATTAACATTTTGGAATGGGACCGGGAGTTTCCTGGGTCATGGTTACGGCCAGGTTAACATTCTCGATACGACCTACACTCAGTTGTACACAATCTGCCCTAACATAACAATCATAACAACCGACGGTTCTGTAACGGGCTGCTCCAGTGTCGACTTACACGAGTCATTTGTGACCACTCGCGGCACCATCCTTTGCACTGCCGTCAACGTCACGAACGCTGACTTAACATCCATCGGAGGGCCATCAGATGGGTGGGTATTCGACACTATGTTCATGGAAATCGACATCAAAACCAATAACATCTTGTTCATGTAGAGCCCGCTCAAAGCAGGCATTCCTATCAACTCTACGAAACTACCTCTATCCTCCAGTGGGACTTCACAGTCTAACCCTTTCGATTGGTTTCATATAAACTCTGTTACAACTTTGAAGGATGGCTATCTGGCCAACTCCCGACACACCTAGACTTCTTATGCTCTGGACTCAAAGGGTGAACTGCAATGGAGACTCAAAGGGTCAAATGGCGGTGACTTTTCTCTACCAGCAGCGGGAAACTTTGTAAGTCTCCTAGACTCCCGCGTCCCATCAAACTATCCTAACCACACAATAGTCTTGGCAACATCACGTTCGAGTGCAGAATGAGACCTCGAGTTCCCTTGTTCTCCACATGTTCAACGACATGAATGATGACAAGGGAGACAAGCCATCGAATGGCCTCGAGCTCCACCTGGACCTAGACAAGCGCGATGCCACAATCAGGAAGCTCTATATCGACCGACGCGACGAGATCGACACATCGTCCCAGGGCTCTTACCAAGACTTTTCTAACGGAAACGTCCTCCTCGGCTTCGGCGACGTAGACTACATAAAGGAGTTCGGCCCTGAGGGTAACGTCCGCATGAGCATGTCTAGTGCAGCCTCGTACCGTGCATATCGAGAGGTTTGGGATACTACGCCGGCAGGATACCCGCCAAATGCAACAGCTATAGAAGGGCAAGGTTGGGTCAGCTGGAACGGAGACACGAGGACTACCAAGTGGGTAGTATATGCGGGTTCCTCAAAAGAGTCGCTTACCAAGGTTAGAGAGGTAGCACGTACTGGCTTCAAGACAAAGTACAGTCTGCCTAGCGGATCAAGCTTGGTTCAGGTAGCTGCCTTCGCCAGAGATCATCATTTGCGAAATTCGAGTATAGTGCTTGTTAGGAGGTAGCATACTAATAAAGACTATGCAACCCGATAAGGAGAATTACGAGGCTATTAGGATTTGGTATAACTCTAAGCTATAACTTTTAGACTATAGGAGACAAGACTATATAGTAAATTAAGTTTAATGTAATTACTTCGTTATACTGTTAGTAACAAGCTCTCTTGACTTTAAAAAAAACATGACGTCGAATACGGGGAAACCGGCCACACCTAGAAACCGGCCACCTGGGATTTTACTATAGTAAAAGTCTATGTGGGCCTCAGGCATTCACTGGATTTTGCTGTACTGGCCGGTTTCTAGGTGTGGCCGGTTTCCCCGTATCCGACGTTATATTTATGCTAAACTTGTAACGCGTTGCTTGGTTCCACAGCTGTTGAACTGTTATGTTAGGTGGAAGGGGGTGCGCCTATCGTCGCGCGGCTGCCTTAGAAGCGGCTGAAATAATATGGTCCGCCATCATCTTCACGTAGTCAGCAAAGAGGCAACAAGTCTAAACTCTTCTTATCAAGCCACATTGTAGAAGAACTGTTGGTACCAGGATGTTAAGATAGCCCATTATTGGCTGGTCTGCAAAATCCTTGTCTGTTGCTATTTTGATTGGACACGGGTGGGATCAGGCTGTCACATTCGAAAAAGAAAAAAAAAACAAAGGTTCTCCTTTTTCTTCTCTTCTTTCTTTTCATCTACTGACATCTGTCGTTGGAGAAGTGATTCTGTTGGCAAATGGCCCATTACCATGTCGCTAATCCTCTAAGGCGCTGTTGGATATCTGTACGCTATTGCCTTGTTGACTGAGACACTAAGCGACAAATCCATCGCCTCTAATTACTAGCTAACCCAGGGCTGCATAGCGCGAACTATCCCCAAAACCGCCTGAAATGGAGGGCCATCCCTTACAACCATCGGAGCGAATCCCCTCCATCCAGGAATATTTAGCACGATGGACAGCCAAAATTCATCCTGTGAAATCACCAGAGGAAGAGTTTCAAGAAAACATCAAGATGGCCCAAGATTCGTTCAATAGACTAACACACTCGTCACAAAACTCGTTCGACAAATTCGACGAGATTATGAGCTGCGGAGACCGCATCAAAGAGCTTATGGCGTTACACAAAGATACTAAGGAACAAAAGGAGCGCGAATATCAGCAAGGGCTCTGGGAACAGCAGATTGCCTCGTTTAATGAACATCTAGACCTTTTTGGTCCTGAACTTGGTAAATGGCTATGCGAGAATTGGTGCGACCGGGTCGGTCACCCTCTTTCTACTACTACTGCTCAGTCAGACACTCTACCAGGCGCCGTCGATACCCAGCAACCTGATGACACAACTACCTCGCGTTTCGCTCCTACACATGACCCTCTTGCCCAGCCGACAAGCACGGACGACCCAGTACCAAGCCCTCCCAGCGCCGAAAACGCATTCGAGCCGACCGACCACGCGAACGAACTACAAAGAATCGAACACGATACCTCGTCAGGTCCCCAAAAGAGACCGATCGACTCCAACAAATCCCCCGAATCTCGTCCGACCCGTCCAACGAAGCGCGTTCGATCGGATGTAACACAAGGGCCTCTGACCGACAGAACCATTGACTTTGACCAAGTCTACCAAAACGGGCAAGCCGAGCCCAAGTATAACATCGTCGAGCATGACGGGTTCTGGTATATCCTCGAGTGTAATAAACATAGATTGCATTTCAACAATCATCCCATTCGTGGTGCCCAGAAACATCTTCGGGGCAAGAAGCATAACCAGACTTCTGTCAATTACGAAGGGGCCATCCGCGCTCTCGGAACTCGTGTTCTTAACTGCACTGACGAGAAAGTTGCCGAGAACAATGAAGCTGCGCGAAGACCCTCTTACTCTCAGATGGGTCGGCCCGTCAATAGTATTGCTCCCTCAGTTGCTCACAGCCTTCCCACGCGGAGTAACCAGAATCGCACCGAGATCGATCCCCAGCCTGGAGAGGTATACACGACCTTTTGGAGTGACACAAAGAAGTTCTTTGCCATTCTGGTTCTGCCTTGGCGTAATGTCGGACATCTCGGTAAAGACCTATCGCTCACTGTCAAAGACACCGAGCTCATCAAGAAGGTCCCATCCTGTTATTGGTATAACCATGTCGACGAGTCATACGAATGGGCTCCGCACTATCGCCCTGGTGGACAGTCCTACCCGAAGAGGAAATATCCTATTATGTATTTTGATGCGGAGGTGTTTCCGGGAAAATGCCGCGTTTATTGGGTTGCTGCACACGAGTTTCAACTATACGATCCCAGGGTTACTACTATCCCGTTCAAAGACATTGTGGATGGCTATATTGCATCAAGGAATAACAGTAATGACCAAGCAGGTAAGTCATGATGAGTGAACTATCCGGACCCTACTGACCGCTCTCTATTCAGTCCCTCATATTGACGGCGGACAAGGAAGCCTTAGCGATGACCGACCGACGGCCGAAATATTCCCCCGCCAAGAACAATTTACAGACATCCCCGGTCGAGAGATCATTGTCATTGATGATGAAAGTGATGATGAAATCGGAGGTGGCGAGCCGTGGCCTGATACACCTGTCACGAACCCCGTTCCGAAAATCGAGCCTCAAGAGGTGCCTATGACGATGGGTAATGCCCAGCAAGACTCAAGCACCAACCACGGCAATGCGTTTCCACAGCAGCCGTTGGAGGCTGAGGTAGCGAATCACAGCCAACGTCGAACAGACGAAGATGGGGACTCTCATGACAATTTGAGCTCGGCAGAGTTCACTCTACGTTTACATCGTGAAACAGAATCTATCCTACTGGATCATGCTCGGCAATTTGATGACCTACCTGAGTCCATAGTACCAACCGGGGAGACCGCTTCAAACCATTGGCTCGATATACAACGCCAGGCGCCTCGTGGTGGTGATGATACATTGTCTCGATGGCCTCCGATGCTTTCCGTCGGGGAGCACGAGCCGTCACCACTTGGCCACCTGGATTTGCATTCTCATCAGCTACCCCAACCAGCGACTACTGACACCCGCGCCCCTGAAGCCATCATGACCCCCCTGTCTCATGACCAGAACCCACTAGACGCCTCTCAGAACCAGCCTGCCCAGGCAACGGAATTGTACGGTTACTTCGACCAAGCACGAAGTACATCATCCCAATGCCGAATTGATAGCAACGGTCGTCTTAAATGGACTACTCCTAAGACTACGGTTGGGATGGCTAGGAAATAGATGGGCATGAGTGTTTGTTAATACGAAGAGTTTTAGGCATAAATATACGCCTTTAGCAAATAGCCCTAATCTATATTAAAGTAGCCTAACCTTTCATTAATACTATTCTATAAAAGTAAGTTAATTAAAGTTGGAATTACATAGTTTTAATAATATTTAAGTACACTATAATTTATTACAATACCTACAGGCAGTTATAACTAGCACCTTGTAAATAGTAATAGTACTTACTATGGGGATAATTGCCGCCTATAAGGTTAAGCTTTAGGCTGCTAACACTTACCTCCAGTTAAATCCAATAGAGTATTGCCATACGCGCTGCTGCTAAGAATAGTTTATTATACTTAATACTTATTACCTAGGCCCTAGGGCTTGTAATAAAGATTTATTAGTTATTATAAAAGCTTATAGGTAAAAGCTTACATTAGGAAAAAAAACATTATATTATTATTATTAAAAAATAAAGTAGCCCTAATTAGTCTAGCTTCCTTAATAAGGATTAAAGCTCCTTTTATATATAAGTAATATAGCTCCCTTTATAGTATAAAAGAAACTAAGGCTTTTTTAACCCTTATATATATCCCTTTACTATATATATTATAGTTATAAGCCTAGGTAAGTATAAGACTTAGTAACTTTACTATACTACTTAATATATACTTTATTTATTTTATTTTATAAAATTAATATCCTTAAGGGAATTACTAAGCTTACTAAGTATAATAATCCTTAAATAAAGTGCCTTATATATATTTACTTATATAATCTTTTATAGTTTAAATAACTAAATCTTATAGATTTAAAAGATTAAATTATAAGCTAAAGTATATAAAGCCTGGCTATAAATTAACCCTAAGTACTTTAATAAGCCTTTTAATAAGCTATAAAAACTTTTAGTTAAAGACTTTAATACCTTTAAAAAGAAAAAGCTTATAAAGTATAAGATTAAGGTAATTAATATTAAAGAAAGAAATAAAGCTTTTAAAAAACCCTTTATAAATAATTTAAAGACCTTTTATAAAGTATCCTTTTTAAAATTATAGTATATTTAAAGATAATATAAATAATAAGCTAGTAAATACTTATAAATCCTAGCCTATATTATAAAAAGTATTAACTTTAATATTCTTTTTTTTATACTTAATTAAATTAAAAATAATTATTTAAATAGCTATATAATTTATTAATTACTTTAAGGCCTAAAAAAAAACTTAGTACTAAGTATATTAACTATAATTAAAAAGATTACTTAAAAGTATCTTAAGGTCCTTAATAATACTTTTAAAGCTTAGTAAAGCCTAAAATAGTAATTACTATAATAGTAAGAAATTTATATATAAGCTAGATCTTTTTATATCCTTAAGATCTTAAAAAACCTAGGTATTAACTGCTTTTTAAAAGCAGTTAAGAAAAGGATAGCTTTTTTATAAGTAAAAACTAAGAAAAATATATTCCTTAAAAAGGAAAAAACTAATAAAAAAACCTTCTTTATAAAGCTAGCTAGTAAGCTATATATAGTTATTAAAAAAACCTTATTAAGTAAAGGCTATTTAGTTTATATAACCCTTAGTAATTATATAAATAAGCTAAAAAAGTATAATAACTGCTTTTATAAGTATAAAAACTATTAGTAAAAGGCTAAGGAATATACCTTTTTTATTTATATAGTTATTAATATAGCTTTTTATTATATTAAAAAGCTTTTTAATAGTAAGCTTAAGTAAATTTAAAAGGAGCTTAATAAGCCCTTTTAAAAGTAGCTTAAGCTAAAAGTTATAAGAAATAGTAATAAAGGAAGCTTATAAGCTTAAGAAAACCAGGGTTTATTTATTTACCTTAGTAACCTAATAAATTTTATTTTATTACTTAATATCTTAGTTAAGGCTAAGTATAATATTTAGCTTTATATAGCTTATAAGGGACCTCTTTACCTACTTATATAAAGTACCTTATTAAATACCTATAGTACTATATACTTTATAAATATAGTAGCCTTACTTAAAAAAGGTTCTTTTATTTTAATAAATAGTAACTATATAAAAGTAAGTAATATATACTTTTTAATTTTAAAAAAGGGAATTAAAGTAATTTAAAAGATTATAAATAGACTAGTAAAAGTAAGGACCTAGTTTTTAACTTTAAGTAAGGTTATTATTATTAAAAGATTTTATATAAATATTATATTAAAAGCCTTTTTATATTTATTAGGAGTATAGTACTTAGGGTTTAATTACTTTTTAAAATAAAAAAACTCTTTAAAAAGTATAGTCCTTATATAGCTATAGTATAAGTATAATATTTTAATATTTTAATTAAAGCTTATTTTAGTTTATTTTTTTATTAATTACTTAATACTTAAAAATATAATTTTAATTAGTAATAAGGTAGTTCTTTAGAAAGATAAAGTAAGTATAATATATTTCTTTACTTTTTAAGTATAAAAATTATTAAAAAATAAAAGGAAAGCTTATAATAAAAGTAATGCCTTTTAGTACCTTAAATTAAAGTACTTAAAAAAAGAAGTACTTAAAAAGCTTATAAATAAGGGTAAAAATATATAAATTAATAAAATAGTATATATTAACTATAAGACTTATATTTAAATATATATAATATAGGTTATTAGCTATTACTTACTATAAGATTGCTTCTTAAGGCCTTTTTAAAGGATTTATTAAGACTTATAAAAGTATAAAATAAAATATAATAGCTTAAATTACTTACTAATAATAAAGGATAAATTTAGTAATTAGGTATATACTATTTTACTAAAAAGTAAAAAAGAATTAGTAGTTTTTAATATATTATTTTAATTTAAATACTAAGTAAAATACTAGTTTAAACTTATTATTTATAAAATATATAGTAATAATAAGTTTACTATAATCTATATATTAAGTAATATTAACTTTTTATAATAAGTATAATTTAAAAGTATAGATATAAAGCTTATATTACTTTATATAAAAAAACCTAATAGCAGGGCTAAATAAGTAAGGAAAGAAGTATTAAAAAAGTTAAATATAATACTTAATAGAGTATAGCTATTATATTTACTATAGCTAGAAAGTATATAAACTATTACTTTTTTACTTAATATTAGCCTTAAAGCTATAAAGGGATAGTAAACCTTTATAAAGGTATTATAAGATTAGTTTAAGTATAAAGTACTATTATAAATAAGAAAGTATATAGTAAACCTTAGACCTAATTAAAGCAGTATATAAGCTTATAGCTACTAAGTCTATTTATTAAATTAAAATAAAGAAGCTAGGATATATAAAAAGGTATTTAAAATAAGCCCTAAAGGTTATATTAAGTATTTAGTAAGCTATATAGTATATAATATATACTAAATATAGATATTTTAGCTTAAAAAGGTAATAATTACTTAAAATATTAAATTTAATAAATATATCTTTTACTAACTAGTAAAGGAATATATAAAAAAGCTTTTAAAAAGGGTATTTAAAGTATAAATCTTTAACTTTAAGGAGGATAATAATAAAATAAACTTACTAAATAGACTTATTTAAGTTATAAATTTTAAAGGTCTAAACTTAGAAATAGAGGTAATTAAAAAAAGTATAGTAACCTCTATAGGAAGTATTAATAAGTACTAAAACTAGTATATATTAATTTAAATTATTAATAAACTTTAAACCCTAGAAGTAATACTAAAGCTAAGTAAGTCTAAAGCTAAAAATAATAATAAAAGTATTATAAATACTTTTATAATATTTAAAAGCTTTATAATAACTAAGGTAAGTAAGTTACTAAGTATATAACTATAAACTAAGCTAGAAGCCCTTAAAGGTATATAAAAAGTACCCTAAAGCCTAGAGTTATTACTATAATTATTAAAAATACTAATAAGTAATATAATTATTATAGTAAGCTATAAGGAAAAGGATATACTTATATTACCTCTTTAAAGGTTTAAAAGTAATAAAATAAATAACTAAAATAATAATTAGAAATAGTAATTATAAAACCTAGTTATAAAGCTAAATAAAGTACTATAACTAATAATATATAATAACTAAAATATTAAAAATATAATATTATTACTACTACTTTTATAAATAGCTTCTTTACCTTAAATTAAAATAATAATATTTTTTTTTAAGTTTATAAGTTAGCCTTAAAAGGTATATCTAAGTATCTTTAAAGTTTAGTATAATTTAAATATTAATTACCTCTTAGGAGGTAAAGCTTTATTAAGTTAATATTATTAAATTAGTAGCCTTATTTATAGCCTAAACCTTACTATAAATAGGCCAGCTTAGGAGCCTTACTTACTCTTTAGCTAGCCTAAATCTTCCTTCTATAACCTACTTTAAAAGATCTTATATTAACCCCTACAGCCATGCTTTAATTATCTAATACGTAGTAAGTTATCTAACCTAACTTCTAATTATAACCGCTAATAACATTACAGATATGCTATTATAATACTTTAAAAAAGCCTATAGCTAGCCTATCTTAGCCTAGTATATTAAATAAAGGGCTATAATATAATTAATATAATTAAATAAGCTTTTATAAAAAAGCCAAAAAGTAAAATTAATAGCCTTTATAAAAAGGCCTTAAAGATTAAAAAAGCCTAAAAAAAGATAAATAATACTAGTAATATTAAGCTAGTAGCCTTTAGTTATAAAATCCTTTTACTTATATACTTTCTTATTAAGCCCCTTTTTATTAAAAAGGCCTTCCTTTTTAATAAGATAAAGAAACTTAATAAGCTAGAAAGGAAATTACTTAAAAGGATATATCTAAGCTATAAGGACTTAGTATTTATTACTACTATTTATAATAACTTATATAATAAGTAATTTAAGGCTATTAGAAAGTAAGTAAAGAGGGTAATAAAGAAAGTTAACTTACTAAAGAAGTAAAGACTAGGCTATTTATAGTATTAAACTATAAGAGTATAAAGATAAGGGGGACAGCGTACTGCAAAATCTATAATAAAAGAGGGATAATTATAGGGTTTAGGGAGAAAATGTATTAAGTTTTATATAGGTTTAGGAGCCTAAAGTTAAAGACCTAAAGTTATAATATTAGTATAATTAGTAAAAAAGGCTAATTAATTATATAATAAGGTATATAATTATTATATTTAGAATATTAATATACTATTAGTATAAATAAAGGTAAAATAATAATATACTTAAAATTAAAAGTAAAAGGCTAAGTATAATAACTTATAATATAAAATAATTAAAGTATAATAACTATAGGTCTTATAATCTATTTATACTTATAATAAGTATTTTATAGCTTTTTTATAACTAATTACTATAAAGATACCTAGAAGCCTAATAATAGTACTAAAATAGCTTTTTTTTTCTTTATAAATATAGTATATACTTATTAGTATATATACTAAGTATTTAAACTAGCTATATATATTATATTAAAGCTAAAAACCTTAAAAAGGAATTTCTATAGAAATAACCTTTTACCTTTACTAGTAATATATAAAAAGTAATAAAATTATATATTTAGTAATTAATTTTAACTAGTAAAGTAAGTAAAAGTTAATAAGCTATACTTAAAGTATATATAGAGGTAGATTTAATAATTAATAGCTTAGTTAAAAGTACTACCTTTAAAGTAGATTTATATCTATAAATTTAATAAAAATAGTTACTTTAAGAAGTATAAAGTATATATTTATATAAGGGGTAATTTATAACTTGTAATTATAATAAAAAGTATATATATAGCTACCCTTATAGTATATTTTTTTTATTTAGTTATAGCCTTAGCTACTTAATTTAACCTAGAAATTATATAACTAAATATTATAAATACCTTTATTAATACTAAATATAGTAAGTATAGTATACTAGTTATATATAAGCTTCCTTTAGGATTTAAAGTTATTAAAATATATATAGAGCTTAATTAAGTACTATATAGCCTTAGGGATTTGCTTTAATTATAATTTAAGACCTTTATAGTAGTACTTAAAAAGCTAGGTTTTAAAGCTAGTAAAAAGAAGCCTTATTCTTACTATTTTATAAAGTAAAATATTTTCCTAGTCTTTTTTATAAATAATATTCTTATCTTATATTATAAAAATACTTTATTTTAAGCTTTACTTATAGTAAAAGGTCTTAAAAAGAGGTTTAAGCTTAATAAAAAGGGTAATATAAAGTAGTTTCTAGATATAAAGATAGTTTAAGACTGCTAAGTATAGAAAATTTACCTTAGCTATAATTCCTATATTAAGAAGATCTATATATAATTTAAAGTATATAATAAGGTTTCTTAACTTTTAATATTAATACTAATTACCCCTTTTTAACTAAACCTAAGCTAAGCTACTAAAAGAAAGGTACTTTTATATTAAAAAAAAATTAAATTAATTCTATATATAGTAATTATAATCTGCCTTAATATAGCTTTTATAGCTTCTTTTCTATTTAAATACTTTATAAATCTTTTAAAGAAGTATTATAAAGTAGCTAACTAAGCGCTATATTATTTATATTTAATAAGGCAATTTATACTTTAATATAAAGGTAGTAATAAGCTTTAAGTACTATAAATAGCTAGTAATATATTATTTATAGATAATAAAAGTATAAAAAGGTCTTTATAAAGCTACTTAATTACTTTTTTTAAAAGATTAATTATTTAAAAGGCTTTTTACTAAGCTATAGTTATTACTTTTATAATAAAAGTAAAGCTACTCTTTTTAGTATAAATAGCTAAGGAATTAATAGCTTTTAAATACCTTTTTAAGGAAATATACTTTAATTTAAAAGCCTCTTAAAATATATATTATAATAATTAGTAAATTATATATTTAATTATATTAAAAAGTATATAAATAAATACTTACCTATACTATATTAATATTTATAACCTTTAGCTAAGATAAGAATATTAAAAGGGATTATTTAAGATTACCTATTTTTTTATAGAGAATATACCTATAAATAGGCTTATAAAAGCCTTATTAAAGTAATACTTTAAGTATTTTAAAGCCCTTTTAAATATAATAAAGCTTAAGGTTATAATTAATTAAAAATAATAATAAGTAAGTAAATATAATTATATTTACTTATATAGCAAGACTTAAGCTATATACTATATAACTACTTATTAGTATTATTATATTTTATTACCTAGGAATTACTACTATTTACTAGGTTTTAAAAGCTTAATTAAAGTAATAAGTAAAACCTAAAAATAATTACTATAACTTATATTACCTAAGCTTAAAGTAAAGCACTAAGTATATAAATAATCTTATAAATAGCTTTTTTTTACTTAGTAAAAGACTTAATATAAGACTAAAGACTAAGGTTAGTATTAGCTAAAGCTTTTTTTATATTTTATTTTAAAGCTTTACTAATTATATAAAAAGGCTTATTAGCCTAGTTATAAGTAGTAAAAAAACCTATAATATCTTTATTATATAAAGAATTTAAAGTAAGGTATAGTATAATATAGGTATTAAAAATTACTTATAATAAAAGTTAGTTAAGTATAAAGGTAATAAAAA
The DNA here is from genome assembly GCA_017579625.1 of Fusarium sororula. Taxonomy (NCBI): domain Eukaryota; kingdom Fungi; phylum Ascomycota; class Sordariomycetes; order Hypocreales; family Nectriaceae; genus Fusarium; species Fusarium sororula. The sequence goes on from JACWFA010000055.1 coordinate 158,928, forward strand.
TATATAAAGTAAAACTTATAGTTTTCTTATTATTAAGAAGATTTTTCTTTAAAATATAAATAAAAGGCTTAATTATATTAAGACTATTTTTAAGTTAGTTAGCTACTAAAATTAATTATTATAAGGTATATATATAGGATTATAAGTATAATTATTACTTTTATAAAGGGTATAGTATTTTATATAATAATTTAAATTAACCTTATAATACTTAAGTTTACCTTTACTAATAATATAAAAGTAAATATAACCTAAATAAAGGAGCTTATAGTAATTATTAGTAAAGACTATAATAAAAAGTAAATTTATATTATTAATCTTAAAATAGTTATTATAATTATAAGGAAAAAGTTTTTTTTTTTTAATTTTTATAATTAGCTTTATAAAGATTATTTTATATAAGTTAAAGCTTACTAAAGGGTAAAAAAAAAAGATAATTTTACTTAAACTTATTATTTAATATAATAATAAATAAGCTTTTTCTTTTTAAAAGTAATAAAAGTAAGTTAATAAAAGTATTTAAATTTAATTTAATTAAGCTAATACCCTTTACTAGCTAATACTATAATAGTAATAAGTAACTTACTTTTATAAAAGGCTTAAAAGCTACTATAAGTCTAGGCCTAATATTAATTAAGTTAAATATAAGTATAGAAAAAGGTATAGTATAATAAAAGAAATTATAAAAATAGAGGTTATAAGTAAAGATAGGTATTAAAAAATAGGAGTTAAGGTACTTAAAAACTATATTAAAAAATAACTTACTATTTAAATAAAAAGATAAAAAAAAAAGGTCTTACTTTATAAAATAAAAAGAAAGTATTTATACTTTTTTAAAAGTAATTTAAAGGCTATAAAGGTTTTTATAATTATTTTTTATTATTAAGTATTATAATAGTACTTTTAATATTTATTTTATATTTTACTATATATAATATAATTACTTAAAGCCTTTTTTAAATATTATAGCTTTAACTAGGGGGTATATTAAAAGATAGGGTAGCCCTAATTAGTTTAGCTTTCTTAATAAGGATTAGAGCTTTTTTTATATATAAGTAGTATAGCTCCCCCTATAGTATAAAAGAAACTAAAGCTCTTTTAACCCTTATATATGTCCCTCTGCTATGCGTGCCACAGTTATTTATTATCTGTATTCGTAGCCTAAAGCTTAACCTTATAGTCCGCAGTTATCCCTGTAGCCTATTAGCTAGACCGTGATTAAATCCCCTGTTATTAGTAAAAGCCTAGGGTACTTAGACCGGTGTGCATGGTAATACTCGAGCGGACCCCGAATTACGTTATCCGTAGGTAATGCATTCTTCTGCTACCTGGCATAATCGTCTTCTGCGTTATTTAGTCTATGGCTTGCTAACTTATTTGCTGTCTTTTTCTGCACTGTAATTGATTGCTGGAGCCTATGTTTTGTAGCTTGGGATGGCCTAGATTTCGCCCTACTATATCGGACGATATTGTGGGAAGCAATGTATGAGGCGCGTGACGTTGGCATCATCTCTGGGCTCTATCGACTCAAGATGACACTCTAATCACATTAGTGCAAGCAGTATCCCATCTACCTATACAATTGGTGGTAAGTAATAAGAGGTATTGAGTCAGCATCTAGGTACGCATATCTATCCTAGAACTGTCACGACTGGTTCAGTTGAAGAACCGTAGAGCACAGCTTGGCTTAGCATAACTTGTCGGATCTGATCAAGCTTCCTCTTCACTTGCTGGTGCATGTTTACTTGCAGTAAATGCAACGCCAGCGAATAATCCACCGGTCGCTGACTTACTTCTAACGTTGATAATGGAACCCCGTCTGCGACTTTTCACGAGATGTCGAATCTATCAAGTTGGGAGGGTTGGGCCTTTGACGTTGACGCTTATGTTAATATTTCGCTTCCAAACGTCATCAGTCATAGTATCAGCACTGGCAAAGGTATCCGTTACACCAGCGACGTTTGCCAGAGTGTCTAACCTGAAGCCATACTCCGCGCGGTACACCTCGACCCGTCTCTTTATTACTTTCGGCACGTCCCATGTCACGGGTTTGGAAGCAGAAGCCAGTACACTCAAGGCTGCAAGGCGTTCGGTCTACTCCAAAGACCTTCGCACCAAGAAATAAGAACAGCTCCGTGGTACGGAGGCCTACGCTGCAGCTGCAGCTTGTGCTGATAGCAGCTTGCGACAAAATTATCGTTAGACGGCTAAGTTAAGGGATCATCACATGCTCCCAGCCATTGTCGACTGTGAGCAGGTTACATTTCAGCTGTAACGCAGAACCAACAATATTGAATCTTATTTATCCAAAGCCCAATCATGGTGCCGAACAGTCCCCTAAACCCTGCCCCAGCTGCCCAAAGTTCAACCCCGCGAACACTTATGTTACTCCCCCCACCGTGCTTACTGTACCTGCTGGTACGCGGTACCTGCGGAGTTATATTATGACAAACGGAGTACTCCGTATACCTAATGATATGATATGTCAAGTAGCCAGCCACAAGCCGCCTATCAATGCCACTTCTAGCTCAGCTTTGACCTCTCCGTTATACTGTTCCCAGGTATCAGGTGTTCCCAAAGTCCCAAAGTCCATATCGGGGATCCCCATACCCGTCCACAGCCAATAATAGGACACTGTTACGTATCAGTCACTTGGAGAGGCTAATTCACGTGGTTAATACTGTAACCCTATTGGAAACTGCACATTTCGTTTATACTTGTTATTTAATTGTCAACTAATGCCAAGACAAGTACTAAATGAAAAGTTAATATCTTACCATTTTTTATGTATTACAATAGATAAGGCAGGTATTAATAACAGTAGATTTAACTATTACACTGCCTACGTCTAAGGCTACCTAGCTCACAACTCTGGTAGAGTAAATAACATACTAAGACTATACTCCTTTATTATTAATTAAAATTGGGGGTATGCTTATTCTCTAGTAACTTACTAAGTGTGTAAGATTACAGATTAAATAAAGATTAATTCCCAGTAGCAGTCCAGAGAGAACCTTCAGTAAGAGTCAGGTATACTAATATTTAGATGCCTGCCCGTACGCCTTGACCATCACCAGCCAGGGTCTCTAGACCAGTGGGACAGACCTATCATCATCTCATGATATGATACTATAACTATGAGACAGCCAAGCCCGACATACATCCAAGAGAACATCTCGCTACCGTCAAAGGAGATTTGTGGCTAGCTGAGAATCAAGTTTCTATCCTGCTTGCTAAGAATATCAGGAAGAGTATGGTTCTCAAACCAGAAAATGTGGCTGCCTGAAAACCACACACTTGATCTTACTTTAAGTGCAAGGATATATGGCTGGCTGAAAGTCCCAAATAGATCACACTTCTTGGATCTTACTTGGTGTGAACATATTTGTGGCTAGCTGAGAATACCACTGTGACTTGGAAGTATAAGCCGATACACGTGAATCAGAATTGTTATACAACTTTTCAGAGTTATATAAGACGAGAACCATCTGCTCAAATTCCCTCCCTTCTTTTTCTGCTCACCAGCACCACACTCAAACCTTACAGATAAAGCAAACCTACTTGAAAGTATGAGCCTTATTTCCTCCACCTTGTCATAAAGTTTTAGTAATAGTCTACTGACCAAAGAAGCCCACGATGCCTCAAGACGTCTACGTGCGTTTTGCGAATGGCCTTGGCGAGGGCCAACAGCTCGACATCACCGTGTACTACCAGATGAATGGCTCTAATACAGTCTACCAGAAGCCGATTTCCCTGAACGGGCCCGGCTACGAAGTAGTGGAACTGAACTACATTCAGAAGGTAGTCAAGGGAGGCTTGACGGCCATTGTGGGGTTGAACTCATCTGCATTTGATGGGCAGCCGGATGCAGCATACTTCACCACAAGAATGTCGGATGCTTCGGATGGGCGCCATTATCGTCTGGAATGGGAGAGTGGTGGAGTCTCTCGAGAGAAATGGTTCTATCAGTAGTGGTAACGACCTAGGGTACCTGGAGCTAATGTATATTGGCTCAGGCAAGCAGCGGTGGATATCAAGCCTGGATATGGTGTGAATTCTTAGAATAGCTGGCCACTTATTCTATCTCAGTCCTTACTGTTGAGGTATAACCTACTTAGCTGTCCAACTACCTGTCGATTTAAGGCAGGGTCCATTCTTTTAATATAAGTACTTATTGACATGTGTTGAGGCCATGTTTTGATCTGTGATATCGTACGTGTTATGCTGATCCAGTTGAACTGAATGGACTGGCCTAGACTCAAACTCGCCCTGAGATTGTGATAGCTGGGCTTGCAGAATAATGCGAAGCGGAACCTTCCTTGTTTCATGAGGTGCATCCTTCTGTGGCCTATAACATGTCTTACAGCCTGCTCCAGGGTTCTCATATCTGCCTTTTGGCACAAGTGTCTCCCGGCTGGCACACTCATCGTTTTGTTTGCCAGTAAAATTAGACAACGACGAATCTCATGCTAAGCCACGATGTTTGTTTTGCATATCGTGTATAGCGAGTCGTTGGAACTCTGAGTTCAATTGCCCTGTCTCCCTACATCGTCATCTCAGTACGTTGGGGATACTACCTAGTCTACCTTAGGTAGGGGAGGAAAGAAAACTTAGGACCTTGATCCTAAATCACAAAAAGACGTAGGTAACTTTAGACTAAGCTTAAGGCCCTCTTTACTAAGTTTATTATAGCATTCTCTTCTAAAGCCTTATATTTTCTTGCTTCCTAAGGCCGATGTATAACTGTAGAGCTTAATATATACTATATAAAGAAATATATTAATAAAGGCTCCCCTTCCAAGACATTCTACCCTGAATTGCCTTCCTGCCTGTTGCATGTAGCCCCGAACATGCTTTAGTCTTCTTCTTCCATGCCTTCGCGAAGGATCTTGATCTGCTTTTTAATTTCGATCCAGAGCTCCAGCCTGTCCAGGTCATCTTTGTCTGAGGCTAAGGAATCCGCAAAGCCGTCGCTAACTAACACCCAAGCGTCTGTATAGCCTTCTACTGCTGGCTTGTGCTTTGACCGCCGAGCGATGGCTAATAGGGTTGCTACAAACGCCTCCTGGATGTAAGCAAAGCTAAATTTGTCCGTGATCTCAGCGATGGCCCTGCATAACTTGTCCGGGAACTCGATTTCTTTATTGGATTTAAGCTTCTTCTGCCAAAAGCGGCAATATGCCTCTCGTTGCTCAACGTTTGGGTCGGGAAAGTAATACTTTCGATCGAAGCGAGATGGACGTTTCTGAGTTATTAGAGAGAAGTCTTAGGCCAGGGTTAAGATACTTACAGCAATTCCTGGGTCTAGGAGTTCTAAGTGGTTAGTACTGGCGATAATAAATATGCCATCGTTCTGCTTCAGGCCGTCGACCTCGTTCAAGAAGTAGCTCCTCACGTTGGGTGTGACAAGAGAATCAATATCTTCAAACACCAAGTAGCAGGGCGCAAACTCCCTAGCCTTCTGAAAGATCATGAAAAGAGAGCCTTGCGGTCCCATCCACGACTCTAGACTACGCACATAGACGGTGGGAATGGAAGGGGTCCTATTAGACAGCATACGCATTGTAGCTTTGATGCTGATAGTCTTCCCGTTCCCAGGTGGGCCGTGGTAGATAATTCCTCGCTTCCATGGCACGCCGAGACCTGTGTATGTCTGCCTCGAATCGAAGAAGGAGATGTGATCATCTATGAGCGATTTTTTCATATCCTCGTCTAGGATGACTGCGTCCCATGTTGACTTTTGCGCGCTCTCCCATAGCTCGTGATCTTTAAGAAAAAGGCCTTGGTCGAAGACCCAAACTTCATCATGCAGGTCGCTTGCCCATGAACCGGCTGTGAGAACAAGTTGATCCGCTTTGGGGGCATCAGCCGTCAGAATGTAGTAGTTTTTGACAGTTGGGTAGGATTCCGACCCATCCCGACCATCGGCTAGATAGACGATGAATTCCTCACCCTCCCATTGATAGAGAAATTTGCCAAAGATGGGCGCCTCGCCCAAGGCTCCTTTGTTGCCATCCATTCGGCGCGCGGGAGGCAAGTAAACCGTCCATTCGAGCGACGATGGCAGGTCGCCCTTGTCTTGGATTGGAGTCACAGTAGCGTAGCCGGCGGCTGCAAAGGCCAGTAAATTGCAGGAGGTTCCCATGTCGCTGTTCTGCGGGACTACCACAAGGTCAAGCTCAGGGTATTGCTTCTTGAGAGCCGCGGTAAATACAAGATCAGTATTGATTCGCTTGCCGTTCGAGTGTTCAAAGTAGGAACTGGTCGCGCCAGCGCCATCGCCATCTTGGGCGGGTCGCAGCGGTCTAAAAGGTAGCGCTTGCGGAGGAGTAGGCTTTGGGATGGCCGATCCAGGGTTTCTGTAAGAAGGAGTATGCCCATATTTGTTAGTGTCAGGCATTTTGTGATCCGGGAGCCTCGTAGTCGGGTTTCGGGGAAGGTGTTGCTGCTGAGTTGAGGAGGTTGGAAGAGCTGAGGTTCGGCGGCTGCTCATCTTGCTGGTTTGGGCTTCAAGTGGCTAAGCCCAATGCCTATTTTGTAATGATTGCGACTAGTAGTTGTGATGGTGATGATGAACAAGTTGAAATAGACTACAGACGTGGTTGCCCGGAAGAAGAGGGGAAGCTCGAACAATTATGACGCTGCGCCCCAATAGTGACAGGGGTTGTAATCCGCCAGCTTACCTACGTCTATACTGCGCCTCTATTAATAGCCTAAGAAGCCAAAGCAAAGCGAGCTACTAAATTTCAACGCAGGTAAGCATTATTATTAAAATCTTATGTCTAAAGGAAAAGACAAAAGACTAACTCAATGTATTAATTTATACGTTTATAATTTACTCAGGATTTACACGGAGTAGACAGCTCGCGTCAACATCCAGTTGTTTGTTATCAGTCCTATAAGAACGACAGAGGTTCGGTGGCTGTTCCACGGTGAGCTCGTTCTCTGCGTGGGATCGATAGCACGGCCAGAAATAACAGCGGGTAAGGGAAGCAGTGAGCTACAGTTGAGAAGCAGGTGGGTGGTGTCACAGAGCTAGAGAATATACGACTGCCGAGCCCAAAGGGGCATAAGAAACTGGAAGCAGTAGAATAAAACCCAATAATATAAGGTTATAGGCATAAGTCTGTTACATATTAAAAATGAACTGGACTGACTGATTGTGACATCGTAAGATATTAATCACAACATCAACGCGTCTCAGTCCACTTGAACACCAGTGCCTTAGTAAATGCGAGCGCGTTCAAGCTTAGCGAGTTCAACCTGAGCCCGAAAGTCCTCAAACTGCCATATCTTATGTCGTTCATCCCAGTCAGGATCCTTGATTTCACCATCCGGGCCGTAACGACGGTATTTCACCTCTCGCATGTCGGCCGCGACCTTCTTATTCTTCACAGTCCACAGGCAAGCATCGCCACCTGAACCGTGATTGTTGAGGGGCTTGTAGCTATCGACCTTGTCGAGCCGCTCCTTGAGCGAATTATGGAGCACGGCTCCTCGGGGTATATCACGAGGAGCAGAAAAGTTGGGCATGCCTCTGTAGAGCTCCCATCCTCTATTCTTCACGTCCTTTGAGTCATTGAGTTCCCAGCGAGGAATGCCGGGGAGCGTCTCTGGTTTGTAGTTAGTAATGGTGTTGGTGGGTTGGAGGGGCATATACCAATTAGATTCCACATGAATACCTTGAGAAAGGATGAGCCATAGCCGAACCTGAGTGTGTCGTGCATGAATCCATTGGTGATTCGTTCCTCGACGACTTTAGAGACCTTCATACTCTCCTTGAAAGTATCAAGAGACCTAGACCAGTGAACCTGGCAACGAGGGTGTTGTTTGCCGACAATATCAACCTCGCGGATCATCCATTCGAGGGCCATGTCGCTCATCTGCAAGTTCTCATCTTTGAGCGGCTCGCCTAGGTTATCAACCTTGGTTCCGCTGAAAATGTACTTCCAGAGCCGCCAGACTTTCAAGTCTGTTGGTATAGCCGGCCATCCTCCGCCAACGTCACCGTGGTTGCCAGGAAACCAAACCTCCCTGATATCTTCTTCTTCTTCTTCTTTCCCTTTATTGTTACCGTTAATCACGGCTTTGGTCTGCTTGTCCCCGGTCTTGGATGTCTCGGCAGCCTTGACCACGGTCTTGATGTCTTGAGCTAGGAGGGCAGGCTTGAACTTGACCCGGCGCTCGTCGACAGCCACAGCGTGACGGACGTGGTGCGCCGTCCCTGTTATTTCTACTGGAGCAGGCGCACTTCGTTCAACCATGGCCACAGAGTTGACACAGTCCCAGAGACCAAGGAAGAAGACTTTGATGTTCCCGCCGCCTTCGTCTCGACAGAAGGTCTCACTAAAAGCCTGGACTTCCTTTTCGGCTGCAATTCCCTTGGCACTTTGTGTGATGGCGGGGTTACCAGCCAGATATATATCCTCAACTGGTCCATCACTATCTTCTTCATGGTCAGATGATGAACACGAAGATCCACCGTCTCCATTGAGCGGAGCTCTTTCGGACTGGCTGGATCCAGTAGTCTGGGACTCGGGGGCTTTCGTACCAGAGGCACTGTTGCGGCCGAAACATCCCATGGCTGTAGTGCGATCGTCACTCTTGCACTGAAGCGAGCGTTGGTAGAGTCGGTATGCGAAAGGAACCATTTCCTCGTTACCCTTGCAAAGCAGTCCGACCTCATTTACCATGCGTGACAGGTATTTGGCGGTAAATGCGCCGCGGCTGAATCCAAAGATGTAAATCTTGGCTTCCTTTCAAAGTCCATTAGTATGCCATGACGGTATGCCAATTGAATGACACTTACAGGTTCATAGTATCGCATTAGGAAACGATAACCTGCCATGATATGGGCATCGAAAGTGGTACCGAAGCCCGAGTCAATTGCCTTGGAAACCTTGCTGCGCACTTCGCCAATCGGTGTCTTGTGGACAGAGCTTTCATTAACATCATATGTCCCGATACCGGCTTTATAAATCATTAGCGGATCGAATAACAGTGAGACGGCTTATATACTTTGATAATAATGGAACTGTTGCTTGTGATTACGGTCAAGCTTGCGGAGAATCTTGACCACGTTAGTGTCAGCATTGGTGCCGCTGAAGGTATTGCCAGTACCGTCGAAGCAAAGAATGAGCTTGACGAATTCAGCGGGGGCAATAGCCTCTTCTACACTGGGACCGGTAGCGTGAGGCATGTTAATAAGAATTAGAGGTTGTCGTAGAAGAATGAAAAAGGGTAGAGAGAAATATCTGGGACTGGTAAAGTAGCGAGATCACTGTATCTGTTGTGGATAGGAACGGCCTTTTATCAGATTCGCCCTCGTCGTATCATTGACTGAAGAAAATGTGTTTGGTTTCCTCTTTCGTGCACATATTACGAGTGCTGGCTCTCTTTTGGCGGCTTCTCATTCATCGCCGGAGATTATCTACAGATATAGACGAGGCGTTTGTCAGCTCCAGCCCAGACCCATCGCGTGAGCTCTGATCTAGCCAATTGACTTAGCTTCACACGTGTGATGCAAGTAAAGGGCAATGTGAGATATGCTTTCATGCTCGATTCAGCCTTTCAGCTCAGGCCTAGGGAATTTCAGCAAGCCACTTTCAAGCGAGGGAGGACCTAGCTGAAATACCAGTGCTTCTATCTTACTTCGACGGCACGATCGAGATCCCACACATTCCAACCATTATGCGGGGGCTTGGCTGAATTGAGACTCATCTTGCATAGAAATTCTACGCAGGGCGAAAGGGGAAGACAAAGACTTTCAGCTATTCTAAAATGGATCTTGAGGCTGGCTGAAAGCAGATTCAGCAGGGTTGGAATGTTTTAGCCAGGTCCCAGGTGAAAAGAGCAATCCGTTCAGCACCAGATCTATATCCCCGTCCCATTTAGCTATACCATACAACATTGGCCGGTCCATTCTCAAGATCCAGGTGAGCAACTGCCGATGCACTCTTGTCTTTGATCTTCCAAACTTCGATGAAGTTCGAACCACTATCAGTGATTGCAAAGATATCCTCGCTGAATGAAGCCGGCGACACAGCATTGGCGGATCCTCCGCTGTTGGTGGTCTCTTGCAGAAATAGCTGCTCTTTAATACCTCCCGTTTTCGCATCCAGACTGAACGCAGAGACATACCCAGGAACTCCAGTCTTGCGAGATCTGGTGGCGGCAAGCAGGTATTTGGGGGATGACCCTTCGGCAGAAGTGGAGAGGAGGACTTCGTCAGCCCAGTAAGAAGAAGAGTTGGTGAATCCTAGAGAAATAGTGAGCGCATATAAAAAATGGGAACAGGTCAGAGTCCTACCTGAAGGAAGCAAGCTGTACGTCTCGTTGCGGAACTCGAGTTTCCCAGTCTTCGTGTCCCGCTTATATGCCGCAATGGAATTCGCCTCCTCGTAAACAACATATACCCATTTTCCATTTGGGTGAACAGTCAAATGTCTCGGGTTGGACCCTTCGTCGGCAGCAAGATACTGCACCTCTTCTACCTTGCCACTTTCGCGGTCATAAGAGTGGACCCAGACTGCATTCCCCATGTCATCGGCAGAGTTTAGAAAGTCATCCTTGGGGCTCAGTGCGGTTCCGTGAACACCGCCTTTGGTGTTGTAAGTCGCATTTGCGAAGCTCTTCTGGAGGGTGCCGGTCTTATCCACGGATATGGCGACCGTTGGGCAGCCTCCACCATAGGGCGTTCCGAATACGGCGAAAGGAGACTTGGACGATGCGGTGATGAAGTTTGCGTTATTGCCTGTGTATATGTGATTAGAGTAATGATCTCAGATGCAGATATCAGGAAGGGCTACTTACAATCTGAAGACAAGCTGACGTTGCTCTTGTAGGTCAAACCAAGGTCCTTGGTTACCTTGTAGCTTTGAAAGAAACCAGTGGTGCCTACGTACAGGTTCTTTTTGCGAGCCTAAGCTTATAATTAGATCTCAGATCGATGATATCTGGACAGTACCTACGTCGAGTGCTATCCACTTCGACCCATCATCAGATGCTGCTGATATATTCCTCACTAAGTTCAAGGACAAGGCCTCATCATCGAACTCAATACCGGCAATTGTAGAGCCAGAAAAGAAGCCAGAAAAGAGGTAATGCACTTCGGCAACAGTTAACGCCGCGAGAAGAGGGAATAGAGTTCTTGGCAACATTTTGGGCTGACTCGGAAGCTTCAAGGAATGATGGGGAATCTTCTATGGAATCAATGGGGTATTTATTCTGCCAAGATAACTGGGGTTCCCGATCCAATCCACTACGACTACTACATATTATAGTCTACGTATTATTGTAGTGAAGATCTTTGCGTCTGTTTGGTCAAAAAGACGCGGCCTAATTGCGCGGCAGTTTGATATAAACGCCGTGATGTGGGTGAAGGCTCCCGCATTGTGGGGCCGGCAATTGAGAGAGGCCCTAAGGGGGTTCAATGGTTCATGTGGCTGTGCTAGACTGGGATTGGAAGATTGGCAAGCGAAAGAAGAAGGTCGGTCATAATGGATGACAATTTAAACGCTCATTGGTGTAATAACTCGTGAATGCTATGCGTAGGCGGTACACGCGGGCTGACGTCTTGCATTGAGGCAGAGCGCAATAGAGATGATTGTGATAATGTCGGGTATCATGTGTAATTGATCCAATTGATCCACGCCGGCAACTTGATTCTATATCATGAAAGTTTGCCTTACATGTCTGTTGCCTCTGTGCGCAATCTCACGATGCCATGACATGGCGCTGGCTATCACAGCGGTTCGTTATTCCATTTGCTCTTGTACGCGACACCACTGCGCTTAAAAAGCTGCGCGATAGGACATCGTCGTTCAACCTCGGCAATAAAACGTTTGAACGCAGCATCGTCTGCACTGGTCTGTACAGAAACCTCCAACTCCACGCTCTCCCAATTCGGGTTCCCTTGCTCACCGCCAACAAACACCGCAGTGGGAAGTTGGCCCTCGACCGAGACGTGCCACTTGCCCAGCGTGAGCCCGTGATCCTTGGCTACAAGTGCGCCTGTGACCTGATTGCACGAGCTGAGACTGGCGAGGGTGTAGGCAATAGGCGAAGGGTGGATTTCCTGGCCGCCGATGACCTTGGGGGCATCGGTTGAGAACGTGTACGGCTTGTCTTTGACAGAGATGGTTTGGACAGTGCCGCTTCCTTGGGCGGAGATCTGAACCGGGAGGCGCTGGGAGTGAGATGGAGAAGCACAAAAGTGTCGTAGATTGAAACTCAATCTTGAAGAGAGCTGCGAGTTGAAGAGAGCTCGCGATGTCGACTTGAGATGTGATTGAAACATATTGAACTGCCAATGAAATACGAAATTCTGAACTTGCTCAGCTCACATGGAAAATTTAAATTACTGCTAAAATGTTGATAAGGTTTCTTACTTAAATACTCTTTATGTACTACCCTGATGGTTTCTGTTTAGCCAATTGATGACTCATTTAATTATGCTTTACTTTACTTGACTGAAAATAAAATCCTAGTTAATCCGAAATTCCGATTCATCTTGCCGTCAAACGCCACCAGCGCGTTTACATGGACAGAAGAGCAGCACGCAGGCTCTTTCCATACCGTCTTCGGGATATCCAGTTCTTCAGCCAAAAGCCAGGGCCTAGCCACTATCAAGGGGTAAAAGTGTATTGCCTCATTTTTGCGTTGCCTCTTTCAACTACACAACCTTGTCACAGGTACCCGGATAGACTGTGATGAAGTTAAGAATCCCGATTACGCCACCGACTTTTCGAGTGCAGTGCCATATCCCTCCGCCGCGTTCACGCCGTCCACCCCACCACCATAGTGCAATGGAATACTCGCCATTCTCCCTAGAGATCGAGTCGCCGTATTTCAGGCTGCTCGAGACGGCGGGTGAGTTGGGCGTCACCGTTGTCGCATACTCGCCAGTCGCCACTCGGCCGCAGTATCTTATGCGGAACACTGCGTTCGCCCGCCGACTGTGTCCCCGGAGACTTTCGATAATATCTGCCCAGGTACGGAGTACGCCTGGGAGAATTTCATTGCCAATGCTCCGGGAATTACTCCCTCGCAGCTGACGCTGGCTTGGGCTTCTGGCCCAGGGCGATGAAATTTTTGTAATTGCTGGGACAACAAGACCGGAGCGATTGATCAAGAATTTGACTAGTTGAAGGGTCGAGTGAGGGAAGAGGAGAAGATTGCGGTGTGGAAAGGAAGCAGAAAATGCTGAGGTTATAGGTAGTCGACATCTTGAACCAGGTTGAGGCCACCAGACTTGAAGATAAAAGCCGACTGGAACTTATCAGTGCTGTCGTATGCCACTAACGCTCTCACAACATGTACTAGAGTAATAGCGCTATTAGCAAGCCAGCAACGCTTCTCGGCGTGGACCTAAAGAGGGAGAAGAACTTTGAAGACATTCATTTTAGTCTAGCGTAGTTTTAATAAACACGGAAACCCCATTCCTAACATAAACCTTATTACTTGTTTTTAGAAGAACAGTCTCTGTCGTTAGAAGGCAAACCCTTTAAGTATTGATACGTAAATAATTCATAAACATAGTAAAACGGGCACTATTCGGCTTCTTTAATTGAGGCAAAGAATGTATTCTTGCTCTTATTAAAGACATTGTAAAGAGAGACCAACCACGAGCAGTTTGTGCCGCTCTGAGTACATCTGTTTCATCCCACTTCTAGACATTAGTTAGACTGACCCTTGTTAGTACTCAGCTTCCAAAGCACCAAGTCTGAGACATGACGTAATAAAGTCGCCAAAACCCTGGTAGTTCATAACGGGATTTGAATGATGGTATTTGATCTTCCTTGTCGTTGACCTTCCGACCAAAGAGCATGCCTTCCTGTTTCCAGCTTTATCCTTATCTAGCACCAAGTCCAGTTGTGTATATTTACTACATTCAATGTGGTGGAATAAGCTCTCAGTCCCATATCTCAACTGTAAATAATACATCTAGCTCACAACTTGGACATATTCCCTAATATCCAGAGTACGACATATTCGCTGTGAGCCCTTCATGGATCAACAACATCCTCGAGCGCAGCAACAACCTAAAGAATGCCTCGAAGCACAAGAAAAAGCACGCCTCCGAACGCAATCAATTTCGAAAAACCCACTCAATGCAACAATTTTGGAGTTCAATAATCAAGTCTTCGAGGAACGCTCCAAAGATATGGCCGCCATTTTCTGCAGCCAAGAAAAACAAATTGAAAACCTTCAAGAAACTGTCAGTAATCTAATTGGTCAGAATAAGCTACTGATTTCCAGGTATTACGATAGGATGAACGAATCCATCTCTCTACGATCAAACGTCTTAACTTTAAATCAACAATTACAAAAGGCTCTTAATGACACGAAGAATATGGCGCATGCTGTTAATAAGCTTTAAAGTCAGGTTTTGCAGCTGAAGCAGCTGAAGATGTTAACGACCACTCCCAGGTCCATCATAGTAAACAAATTACTGAACTCGTCGCTTTCAACTGGAAAAGACTCTTCTCCTTCCATGCCTATTCCAAGTCAAATGGCTAAGGACCTCAAAGGCACTCTCGATAGGGCGATGAGTGCTGACGAAGCTCTCTATATCTACACCAAATTCGAAGGCTGGCTTGGCACCGAAGCTCTGCAGTCAGTGAAGCTCGTCACCTGTTGTGTGTGCCAGGAAGTCAGGTTCAGGCAAGCTGTTGGCTTCTCTAAGCCTAGGCCTCTCAGCGAATTTATTGAGAGGGACCTCAGGTTGGGATGCGAAAATCCTGTCTGTTCCGCCTGCTTTCTTAAATCAATCTTCTCGTCTCTAGCACGATTAAGAGAGACTTGGTGGAAAGCCCAGGAACTGGAGATATGCTTGCCATGTCCTTGTGGCTGCTCACCAGCAGGAGTTCACATAAATGATCGCAGTTCTTTACTACAGGTATTACAGTACCTGGGAAATGAAAAGGCCGAGTTCTCGGTGATCAGAATGTAAGCTGCCGTTCATAGTCTGGAAACAACGAAATAACTAATTCTTGACAGTTATGACACGATTCTTCAGCTAATGCAAGCCCTTTATTTTGTCGAACCTCGACTCACATCAAAGGCCAGAAAGGTGGCAGCACGCCTGCATTTCAAGATGATAAAATATGGCTTGATGCATTCGCCCTTTGACCAGAGGTATAGGTGTCCAACTCGCAGCAAAGTTGGATCGCCGCTGAAGCAAGACTTCAACCATGTTGAACTATATAACATCGATCAAGGTGGGAAGTCATTACAGGTCCCTATCTTTACACAGTTACTTCGGGTTGAGGAGACTCCCATCGAGTGCGTCATCTGTACTGAGTCGATCTATAATGTCTCCTATGACGCTGTCGATGAATGGATAGAAGTCTGTATTGAATTCGATGGCGATTGGGTATGGAAGATCTCACGATTCCCCAAGATATTGCGTGCAAGGTGCAAACATGCAATCGATTTCTGCACGCCTTGTTTACAAAGACATATTCAATCCCAGTTGGAGCAACTAGACAAGAAAACCTGCGACATCATCCGCTGCCCGTCTCAAACATGTCAACGGTTGCTCGCCTACGAGGAAATACAGCTCTATGCACAGAAGGAGACATTTTACAAGTAAGCTTGCTACCATATTCATACAGAATATCCACTAATAACATGATAAGATACAACGAGTACTTGAAACTCAGGGCATTGCGCCGCACTCCGTCTTTCCTATAGTGCTTAGCTGAGAACTGCTCAAGGGGTTAGATGCATAAATTGATATTGGATAACCATGTTTCGTGCGCCCAATGAGGCGTCCAAATGAGTTTCACTCATCAAAAGCTTTCAGTTTACTGAGTTCAAGTTACATACCCATAAGATTGGAGAATATTGGATGTCTTTCACTGGAAATACCTATCTGGATGCTCAAGAATTTGAATCTGTCGATATGTCGCTAGATCACATAGTCTATATCAATGTTGCTGTCGTTCTCTACCTTTCGCCCCAGCCTCATGGAACCCCATCGAAGCGAACAGCAGTTTTGGCTGCATAGTTTGCGCTTCACTGTTATTACTCCCAAGATTATTTATGTAAGGAGATCAAGGAGACTACGGTCAGGATGGATACGCTAGTCGGGGAGTCTCGCTGACATCTCTCCACACAGCCGCTGATTCCATCGCGGTCATCTTAAAGTCTTGTATGAGTCTCTCTGGTACTGTTTATCCTCCGCACAATATACACGTTTGCTTAGGTCCTTAGCCCGCTTTGGGCATTATCTATCCCCTCCAGTATTATTGTCATAAGATGGACTTTGATACAACCATGGCTCTACAGAAGGTTACCTCTAATGACGTTGACAGCGATTTTGACGTTGACTATGTCATCCGAAATGCATTTGTTAGGTGCACCACCCACCAGCACCATAGTGCAGACGTGGCCCTCTGATAAAACCCGTGCGATCCTCGTCTGGCATGGCCTTATGATACTTAGCTATTAAGGCACCCATGACTTGATAATACGAACTTAGACTAGCCAGTGTATAGGCAATAGGAGATAGGTAAGAGTTCTGGCTGCTATTAATTATATACATATTAGTTCAGAATATCTAAGGGTATAGTGCTGGCTGTCTACTAGAGACCTGAATGGAACGTGTTGGAGATGGGATATTTGTAAGTCGAAAATCTTTCCCGCGAGAAGCAAACAGCCTAGAATACCATGCATGATTATCTCCTCCAATGAATCCTTGATTAATACTGTAAGACTATATCTTCTTTAACTAAATGTCAAAGCCTACACAGAAATACCTATTTTTTACCTTAGACAAAAATCAACTCTAACCCTATTGACATAATTTCAGTTACCAGCCTCACTCTAAGCTTGCTTCCCGACTCTGCCATTTCCCAGGTACTAATATACCCGCTGACCTATCTGACCTCTGTCTGAGCTCTCACTCTGGCCGCATCTAAGTTGCCAGTGAAATTCTATCTCTTCCCCTGGTTAATCCCAGCTCTAATTGCCACTTCAGTCATGTCTCAAGTTTACCTATCTAAACTCTTATCTTGAAGCTTAGCTCAAATCAGTCTTAATTGCCAGCTCATATTTATCTTAACACTTGACTAGGTACACTTAGCCTAGCTACGTATCAAATCCCATTCTGGCTTTATGTCAGCCCAAGCTGTGATCTCTGCTCAACTCTGTGTCCTACCACAACTCAATTTCTCCAGAGACCTTGTTTGTAAGCAAGGTGTGTTCTTTGTAGTCAAGAATCATCACTGAGAGTTTAAATAATTACACAGAACTCAGCTCTCTAATGCTCTCCTTCTTCTAACTTAACTCTCGGAGATACTACATATGTTCAGGATAAACTAAGGACACAGACCAAAAGATTTCATTAATGCAAGTAGTATTCTTACACTGCGGGCTACATTAGATAGTAGTGCATTGGCGGTAGCGCGTTAGTAGTTTGTAGTTAAAGAATAGAACCGAGTTTGGACAAGCTCATGACAGGAAAGGCTTGTTTAAAACTATATATTTAATTCCTGGTAAAAGCAATTAAAATAATCTCAAAAGTAAGTAGGCTATAAGTGCTTATAAGACATATACGTGTTACTTAGAGATAGAGATAATCTTACTTACTGTTAAAAATAATATAAAAGCTAAATAAGAATCTGTACTAAAGTGTTTAGAGTTAGCATATTGTGTCCATCTATCAAGCGTTGTTCTACTTCCAGCAAGAGCAATTGGCTGTTCCTGAGAGAGTGCCAGAGTTTGGTATGTAAAGAATAGTCTGCCAAAGTACAGAGTTACTCCATTTCTAAGCGTTAGAGATTGTAGGTTTTAAGTAAGTGTTATTTCCCAGGTTATGGATAACGACTAAGCCAAGACAGGATACAGGAGTTTGGTGACTATGGAGAGATACAGAGTAGTATGGCAGCGCTTACATTTTAACAAAGGCAGTTCAGAGGTGTTGCTTTAATGGCCTGAGTTTATAAACTGAATACTGTATTATTAGTATCATAATCTCAATACCAAAGACATATTAAACTCTCTAAATTAATAACGTATTAGCTGTCGCGCTATGCTATTTAGTTCATCTAGAGATTTCCCAGAGAGCTCATGCGCTGCCAGATTTAAGGTTCCAAGTTTAACAGGTGCTACGCATACAGTACAGTTTGCTTGCCAGTAATAATAAATCATAGCGTCAGGAGTTACAAATTTTCTGTCTCTCCTTCCCCAGATATTCCAAGCTCTGTACTTGTAAATTAAAAACTTACTTAGTAATATTATATCTCTAAATTAAATGTGTACTTGGTAATATCTTAGTTCTGAACTTAATATTTACTTGGTAGTGTCTTAGCTCTGAATTAAATATTTACTGGGTAATTTCTTAGTAATGTCTTAGTGGTATCTTTATAGTGTCTTGGTTCTGAATCTTTCTTGTGTCTTTTTAACTTAAACTTACTTACTGTAGCATTAACATTCTAATCTTACTTTCCTACCTTTCCCAAGCTAAACCTTTTTAGTATAACTATATTAAAAGTAATACCTAGAACTATCCAGGCTTATATATTTACTACTAACTTCTTTATATGCTATTTATTAACTTTAATATTATTAATATTTTTACTAAAATAAATCTTTATTAATAAAAAGATAATACTATTAAGGTAAGTAGCGAACCTGTAGCTAAACACTTTATGAAGTTTATCTATTCTTTTACTATAGTATTATAAATTAGAAAATTTAGCATTGGACAATTAGGTTGAACTATGTGAGTAAACATAGATATAAATAACGAGTCTCTCTCTCCCTCTGGCAACTTCAGACATCAAGTATTCTACACTACCATAAACACAAAATAACACATGGCATTAAGTGCCTCATGAAAAGAAAAGAACCAGTATGTTTCTCGCTCTTCTTTTGTAAATCAGCTCCATGTACAAGACAAACTGACTTCTGGGAGACTGCGTAGCTTAGAGTATGTCGAGCTGTTGGCCCTCGCTAAGGCCATTCGCAAAACGCACGTAGACTTCTTGAGGCATCGTGAGCTGCGCTGCGCCCTAGACCTTGTTTGGTGTCTCAATCTCATACACAACCCCCACCTTTCCCTTGCTGATAATCTCCTCAGCATCCACACTAACACTTCTGCCCTCAAAAAGCTCCGTGATCTGTTCCAGACTGCGCCCCTTAGTCTCAGGAAACAAGAAGTAGATAACTACAATAAGACAAGCCAGGATGCAGCAGAAAACGATGTAATACTTCCAGCCAAGAGCAGCCAAGCCGACAGGGTTGATCAGCTGAGCACTAATGAGACCAAGGTATGAAGACGTGAGTGCAGTGGTCAAACCTCTGCTGCGAGTCAAGAAAGGGAAGATCTCAATCGTGTATGCCTGAGGAAGCGGCGTCCAAGCGATATCGTAGAAGAAGAAAGCGATGAAGATAAATGCGACCACAGTTCGACCGGCTGCTTCGTCGTGGCTCCTGATGAAATAGCTCGTGAGTGCTGTCCAAGCTACATAGCTGAGGCAAAGCCCTGACGTAGCAACTAGGAATAGCCTTCGCCGTCCGAACCTGTCAACCATCAAAGCACCAGCAAAGACAGCGGCGGCAAAGTTAAAAAGCTGAAGCAAGCCGTTGATCAAAACTTGGTGTTTGGCTTCCGTGATCCCGATGGTATCGAGGACCAGAGACAAGTAATATGTGACAACGCCAATGCCGTTCCACTGACTGAAAAAGCCCAGGATGGCTGCAATAAGAGTACGTCTGCGCATAGGGGCCGTCTTAATGAGCGTCTTCCACGAGGTTGATGACTCTTGACTCCTTTCAAGCGCTAGAGCATTCTCGATCTCGGTGA
Organism: Fusarium sororula; assembly: GCA_017579625.1. Lineage (NCBI taxonomy): Eukaryota > Fungi > Ascomycota > Sordariomycetes > Hypocreales > Nectriaceae > Fusarium > Fusarium sororula. Next base: position 178,741 of record JACWFA010000055.1, read on the forward strand.
TTTCGAACGCAACAAGTGGAGAGTTTTCCTGTCCGCCTGCATGGAATTTGGTAAGAATCGCGATGGCTTGGTCTTTTCTACCATTGGCAATAAGCCATCTGTAGCATAAATGTTAGTAACCTGTAGATGGCTCCGGGCTGATACTTACCGAGGAGATTCTGGAACCCAATAGATAAACATAAGCTGGAGAAACGGAATAGCTGCCTGTAGAGCTGAAGGGCATCGCCAAGCCCAGGTGGACTGCATCTTGAAAGTTCCATAAGTGATCCAGGCAGCCGCGATAGCACCAAAGTAGAAGAACGTATTGTACAGTGCAGTCATCTTGCCTCGGTGGGTAGGATAGGACAGCTCGGAAACGAGAATCGGGCACGCGACCTGAGGAAAGACAGTGGCGAAGCCTATAAGACCCCTTGACACGATGAACATGGGAAGATTGATCGACGATGCTTGGATAGCTGGCCCGATCACAAGCGATACGAGGCCAATGTAGATGGGCACCTTTCGGCCAAATTTGTCTGAGATGGTACTTGCTGGCACCAAGCCGAGGATCTTGCAGACGGGGTAAACTGCGTTGATGGCGCCGAGGAGGGGAGGAGGCGGGTGGTTGAAGAAGTTTCGCCACTGCGGGAGTGTCTGGAGACCGTTCATCATAGACCCTAAGATCATGTTAGTTGCTGTATGTATGATTGGCTAGAGAATTTACCATCGTATCCTACAGCGGAGGAACTGAGAAGGGGGACAAGAAGCATCAGGTTAAGAAGAAGGAGATGCTTTGTTCGATACCAGGGAAGCTCTGTCTGGGGAAGAACCTTGGGCCAGTCAGTACTTGTCAAGTTGAAGGAGTAGCAGAGTAGCAGTAATGAGAGTGTACCTTTAAGAGCTCAGGCCCGACAATATCCTCCGCGGTGTCTTTGTTCTCCGTTTTCTTCGTGAAACAGCCCATGATGAATCAGTATGGCGATGCAGTTGAGATAGTTGAGGTAGTGATTATTGTGCTGGCTTATTGTATTCCTAAGAAATGGCAAGCTGGTCGTCGCATACTTATAGTCATTCGGACATGAGGCATTGATGTTGGAATGGTGTTGTTGCTGGCATCGGACGCCCACGATGCGTCGTGCGTGCGTGAGCAGAGTTTGATGGTGAGGCCGGGCAATGATTGGATCATCAAGGGCCCCCATGGGGTTCAGACTAGATGGGCTGTCCGAGAATCTGGGGATTGGTCCAAGTCGCAGTCCCCAGATCTAACATAATTGAAGCTTAGTTAGAGGGGACACAGTTCAGCTGTGGGGAAGGGAGACTACAGAATGATCTAGACTCAGTAGCCTAACCTACAGTGACCTAGAGTGCTGTAATGCTGCTATCGGGGCCCCACTACGATGAATTTCCAGCCCTGGCATAACAAGATAAATCACGACCATCGGCCCTCCCCGACCCAGCACTACCTCCCCATTTCCACCATCAATACTGCCGATACTTGCAATCAGTGGTAATGGCAGACGGTTCTTCATCCGGGGTAGCTCACGTACCCTTCTCCTTCCCCAAATCCCGGGGCGTCACGGCCTGTCAGAAGTGCCGCACCCGAAAAACAAGATGCGACAATCGGAGGCCAACATGTGGCTTCTGCCTCAAGCGCCGTTTGGTCTGCGTCTACCCAGAAGAAGAGGATACAGGGTAGGCTCTATGGGTGCAATTATCTCTCTTGACCTAGTCTTACTAACTTGAGCAGCTCAGTCAGTGGAGCCGAGATCCTTCAGGCTATTCACCACTTGACACAGATTGTCGAGAATCAGCACTCGCCGCACCCATCGCCTGCGCAAACAGCCGACTCTCTCTCATCATCGCTGCGTCCGCCGAATCTTGACATCTTGGCCGTACCGCAGAATGTTGTTGTGCGACCACAGGGCGTCGAGTCAATACTCAGCTGGAAGATATTCGCCGCAAATCGGCCAAACGCTTGTCTATTCGCCCAGAGCAGTCCCTCAGGTCTGGGCAACTACCCTGTTCCAGACACAAGCTATCCCCAGCTCGCATGGCTGGAGACTAAGTACATTGAAGCTCTGCACACCAAGAATCCTATCATAGATCTTGACGAGCTGCATCATATGATGAGACATGTCGCTGAGAATGGGTTCGACTGGTCGACTAGCGCATGCCTCGTGGCTTTGGTCTGTGCCAACGCTGCCATAACAGACTCTCATACCGAGATGTCCAGCAGTCTTGAGATGACGCCTGAAAAAAAGGCGGAGATCGAGATATCAATGCAGTTTTGGAGCGTGGCCGTCAAGCGTCTTGGCTATGCATCAGCTCAGAACACCGTGCAGGCTGTTCAGTGCTTATGCCTCACGGGAATATGGTACATGCACCGTCTAGAGCCCCTCGAAGCCTGGAAGCACTTCAATCTAGCCGGCGCGGCCTGGCATACCCTTAGCTTAACACATGGGGAGCTGTCGAGTCACGATGGATGTTCTAACGAGTTCAGCCTCATGCAGGCTCTGTGCTTCACAATCTGGAAATCTGAATGCGAGCTGAGGCTAGAACTCCCACTGCCGACTCCACCGATCCTCGGCAACGCCTACCTGCCCCTCGCGTTTCCCCAACCTCCGGATTTCGCCTCTCATCCTGATGCCAGCGACAGGGAGCGGAGCTGGTACTACTACCTCAGCGAAATCGCCGCGCGACACGTGATTAATCGCCTCGTTCAAATGAACTCGGAAGCGCCTGAAACTCCTAGTGAGAGACACGTGCGCCGCATGATCTCTCAAGCCGAGATGATGCAGTCGCAGATATCAGACTGGCACTCATCACTCCCGCCCATCTTCCACTTCGACACTCCTCAAGGCTACACGGCGGATGTCGTTGCTGACCCCATGGTCTTTATCCTGCGGCATAGGTACATATCCCTCTGCGAGTTAGTCTCACGACCATTTGTAAGACTCTGCGTGGACCAGCTAGCGGACGAGATGGATGCTTCGCTGCATGGTATTATCAGCTCGTACGCATCGCAGTGTGTTCGCTTCTGCATCTTGAAACTCGATCAGGTCGCGGGGCATCGGCATCAGGGGACTTGGTATGGTATTCGAGTGGCGACAAGCGCTGCGTTGATCTTGGCAGCTGTTGACAAGGCGCAGCGCCTGGCAGAAGAAGATGAAGCATTTCGTCTTGTGCAGAGTGTGACGCTGCCTGAGACTTGGAAGGACTCTGTCGCGCGGGGTGCAGCGTTGGTACAGCAGTATCTTGATGAGCCGAATGGGGGTTGTTCTAACTTGAAAGAGTTATTAGAAGGCGTAGTGCGAGGGTCGTTTCTCGGTTAATCCTCTTAAGCATATGTCTCTTGGCTGACCGGGGAGACTCCCCGATGCCCCCCCACTGACTGACTCCATCGGGGTCATCCCCGAGGTCTTGCACGCATTGCTCCATTAATGTTTATCCTTCACAAGATATATAAGTTGGGTATCTAACCGCCTTAGCCCGTTTTAGGCATTGTGTATCCTTGAGTTGTTCTATCGTTCCAACACGCACATCTTTATACAACCATGGTTTTGACACGAACGACCCATGATGACGTGCCCAGCTGTTTTAGTGTTGAACATGTCCTCCAAAACGCATCTGTCTCTGAAAAAATATCTCTGCTCTCCGGTAAGTTACAGTCTAACACTCTCTTCCCCGGCCTCAGAGCACTCTAACCTGGCTCGTATTTTCCTCAGGCCGAGACTTTTGGCACACAAACCCCCTCCCGGCTTTCAACGTTCCATCCGTGCGTGTGAGCGACGGGCCAAATGGCGTTCGAGGAACCAAATTCGTCGACGGCGTGCCTGCAGCCTGTTTGCCCTGCGGTACCGGTCTAGCAGCCACCTGGGACCAGGACCTCCTATACAAAGCAGGCACACTTATAGGTGACGAGTGTATAGCGAAAGGCGCGCATTGCTGGCTCGGTCCTACGGTGTGCATCCAGCGCTCTCCCCTCGGTGGCCGTGGCTTTGAGTCAATGGCAGAGGACCCTTATGCGACGGGCAAACTAGCTGCTGCTTACATCAAAGGCGTACAGTCTACGGGTGTTGTGTCGGTTATTAAGCACTGGCTGGCGAATGATCAGGAACATGAGAGGGTTGGCGTCAATGTTGTTGCTAGTGAGCGCGCGTTGAGGGAGATTCATATGCTTCCTTTCCAGATTGCACTTAATGATGCGGCGCCGGGCGGTGTCATGGCTTGTTACAATAAAGTCAATGGCAAACATGTTTCAGAAAACAGAGACTTTCTTGACGCTTTGCTTCGCGAAGAGTGGCAGTGGAAGGGGTTGATCATGAGCGATTGGTACGCCGCAAACCCGTCTCCCTCAGACACAGCCGATTCTAACATTCATTTTCTCGTTGCAGGTTCGGAACCTACTCTACTACCGAAGCCGTCAATGCAGGACTGGATCTCGAGATGCCAGGACCAACTAGGCAACGCGGTCAGCTTCTCGACCTTGCTGTGTCTACCAGAAAGGTATCCCGATCAACGATAGACATTCGAGCCCGAAATGTCCTTGAGTTCGTCCAAAGATGTACAAAGGCTCCTGTTGCGGCTGAAGAAGGCGGACGCGATTTTCCCGAAGACAGGCAGCTCAACCGAAAGCTCGCGGGCGACAGTGTTGTCCTCCTAAAGAATGAAAGTGGCCAACTTCCTCTCAAGCGACCTTTCAAAAGCATTGCTTTGATCGGACCAAACATGAAGACCACTTCGTTCTGTGGAGGCGGCTCTGCCCATCTCCAGCCTTACTACACTGTTTCTCCTTACGAGGGGATCGTAGCCCAACTGCCGCCTGATGTTGAGGTACGGTACGAGGTTGGAGCGTCAGCAAATGGGTGGAATCCCCTCCTACAGGGCGATATGATCACCACGCCGGAGGGATCACCGGGTATGCGAATGCGCTTCTACAGTCAGGGACCCAGTGTACCCGACCGCGAGATCATCGACGAGAGCCATCTGCCTGACTCCTCGTGGCTACTAATGGGCTACTCGCATCCAAAGCTGGAAAATCACTTCTACGCATCGGTCGAAGGTGACCTCGTCATTCAAGAAACAGGATTGTTTGAGTTCGGCCTCGCGGTCTATGGCTCTGCACGACTCTATGTCGATGGGAAGCTGTTGATCGACAATAGTCTTGTCCAGCGAAGCGGCACATTCTTCTTTGGTAAGGGAACCATTGAGGAAAAGGCTCAAATGCACCTTGTGCAGGGCCAGAAGTACCGCATCACCGTTGAGTATGAGAGCGCACCATCTTCTAAGCTTGTTAAACCAGGCGTAGTCAATTTCGGCGGTGGTGCAGGCAGAGTTGGTCTCGTGAGTGCAGTTGACCCCGAAATCGGGATCCAGAAAGCCGTCTCCGCAGCGCTGCAGTCAGATGTGACTATTCTGTGCGTTGGGATGACGAGAGACCAAGAATCTGAAGGCTTTGACAGGCCTCATATGGATCTTCCTGGATCACTTCCTCGGCTTGCGTCGGCCGTCTTGGCTGCCGCTCCGGACACCATCGTTATAACGCAGAGCGGCACTCCGTTCAGCATGCTCTGGGCTGAGAGTGCAAAGACTCACGTACATGCTTGGTTAGCTGGCAATGAGACCGGAAACGGCCTTGCTGATGTCTTGTTCGGAGCAACATGCCCGAGTGGAAAACTCCCGCTTTCGTTTCCACGCCGTATACAAGACACGCCGACGTTTTTGAACTTTGGTAGCGAGAGGGGACGTGTTATCTATGGTGAAGACATCTATGTTGGGTATCGGTACTACGAGAAGGTCGACCGAGAAGTACTATATCCGTTTGGGTGAGTTAGACGAGACAAGCCTTGCCCAAGACAAAACTAACATGACATTAATAGCCACGGTCTATCTTACACCATGTTCACGTATGACAAGATGAACGTCACATCCTCACACGTGAGCTTCGACATCACCAACTCTGGCTCCGTGCCTGGAGCCGAAGTCTCCCAGCTTTACATCGCAGCCGACGAGGCTACATCCTCAATCCAGAGACCTAAAAAGGAATTGAAGGGTTTCAAGAAAACATATTTGCAACCTGGTGAGACGAAGAGAGTAGAAATTCCACTGGATAGATTCACCACGTCGTTTTGGGATGAAGAATTGCATTGCTGGGTAAGCGAGAAGGGTGTTTATACGGTATTGGTAGGATCGAGTAGTAACAAGATATTGCTGACGGGGGATCTGCATGTGGAGGAAACTACGAGATGGAGTGGACTTTGAGGAGTAATTAAATAGTATTAGAAGTGATTCATACAAGGCGTTACATTGGCTTAGCTCTCAGCAGCACTTGGAAGTATTTATTGCTCGTTCATGAGTCTAAGAATGGCATCAGATTGTGTTTAGTCTCTACGCCGAAGGCTCGGAAGATGGTTTCCTTGCCGACTTGAAAGATTGATAAAGGACAAGTTGAAATACAGCACATTATAATTAATTTCTTACACTCCAGCGTAATGAGATCTGTGCTTTGTGTCGTCATGGAAGCAAACAGTCTTTTTTTTTCGGAATAACGCAAGAACCCCAATGCTCAAGGCCAGTGGCTTGATCATACGCTCTCCTCTTTGGCGCCGTAGAAACGAGCCACTAGGGGAGCACTCCGGAAGGCTAACGACATTGAGCTTCGGCTTCTGGGATAATCCTTGTTAGCGTATGCAACCTGCTGACAGGTGGCGGAAGAGCGCCGAAGTGGGTTCTGTATCGGGGAGGTCCGCCGACGGACTTAAACACCATGATTACGATGGCGATCCCATGGGCGCATCTAGAGTAAATGGCCTCGCATTTTCTCTTCCTTCATATCTCAAGGACTAGTTGATATGATTGTGCGATTATATATGACTCTTATCCGTCAACCGACATTGCTTATGCCCTGACCATCGACATCGCGGTCAATTGGACATGGCCAACAACGAATCGACCTCGCGGGAAACCCTTCCTCCAACATCAACCATGGCAGAAAAGGATAACCGCGAGGGCTCGCCTCAGGATCAAATTCACCCTCTGGACTCAGACAGTCCAGATGACCCCGATATGCCGTTGAATTGGCCCAAGTCCAAGAAATGGACTAATATCATGATAGTGTCAATTCTGACACTCCTCACGTACGTACTCTCATCAAAGCACCCAAATCTATCCATTCCACTGACACATTCCCATCACAACAGCCCATTTGCATCATCCATGATCGCACCAGCAATCCAACCCATCATGGACGAAATGCACGAAACGAATCCCAACATAGGTTCATTCATGGTATCAATCTACCTCCTCGGCTACGCCTTCGGCCCTCTCTTCCTCGCCCCCCTCAGCGAGATTTACGGTCGACTACCCATATACCGCATCTGCATGATCACTTTCCTGCTTACAAATATAGCATGCGCTCTATCGATCAACATGCCCATGCTTATAATCTTCCGTCTTCTCACAGGCTTGGCTGGCGCGTGTCCGTTGACTATTGGACCTGCGAGCGTTGCAGATTGTTTCTCTCAGCAGGAGCGTGGTCGAGCTATGGCTATTTGGAATATGCCGGTTTTGCTGGGTCCGAGTCTTGGGCCTGCTGTTGGTGCGTATGTCTCGAGAGGACTGGGATGGAGATGGAACTTTTGGCTGCTTATTATAATGGTGGGTAAATTCGTTCATGATGGTTCGATGTTCTGGTTATACTGATATATTGTTACAGACTGGAGCTGTGCTTGTTGTCTGCGCCTTCGTCCAAAAAGAGACTCATCCTCCAACCCTTCAGAGAAAGAAGCTCAAGAAACTACAAACGGAGCGTGACACCGAAGACTTATCGCCCACCACACCGCACCGACAACTCATTAAAAGAAGCCTGGCCCGCCCACTGAAGATGCTTTTCTTGTCACCGATTATCTTCGGTCTCTCGTTCCTGACCGCGATCGCCTACGGAACTCTATATCTTTTATTCACGACGGTCTCCGAAACCTTTAGAACGAAATATGGCATAGTCACAAACGTCGGCCTCATCTATCTCGGCTTCGGGTGCGGTCAGATTGTCGGCCTTATACTCTTCGGCATGGTCTCAGATCCAATTCTCAGAAGAATGGCCCGAGGCGGCGAACTCAAACCCGAGTACCGTCTCCCCCTCATGATACCGTGCAGTGCGATAATCCCAGTCGGTCTACTGGTCTATGGATGGACTACCGAGTATGGAGTCTTTTGGTTTGTACCTGTTATCGGCACATTCATGATTGGCTTTGGAATGATCACTGTGTTTACATCTGTGAGCACTTACTTGGTTGACGCATTCCCTACTTATGCTGCTAGTGCTACTGCGGCAAATACAGTGCTTAGGAGTGTTGGAGGTGCGCTCTTACCTCTTGCTGGCCCAAAGATGTTTGATGCCATAGGTCAAGGATGGGGGAATACGCTGCTTGCGGGTGTATCCTTGGCCATGATCAGTATGATTGTTGTATCCTACAAATATGGGGAACGCCTAAGAACAGGAGCAAAGTATAAACTAGACTTAGATGCCTGAAGGTACAAGAATGAAGCACTCTGAAATTTACTTATAACTGTTAAATGATATCTGGTGAGCTTGACTGAAACCCATCAAGACCCCATGCCACAAGTCGATAACATGAAGCTACGCCACCTCTCGTTTCGTGAGAATACTTCTCTAGTCCATGCAGGAAAGTAACAACAGTCTCGCGCCAATCCTCAGGAAGAACCAGCCGCCCAGATGCAGTGCCAGACCGGAATTGGAGGCTCCGAGCAGCACCAATCAGTATCATGGAACACGCTGTACTGTTTCGAATCCATATCCACAGTCCATGGTCAAGCTTATTCATTCGATCCACAGCCTTTAGTCTCCAGGCACAATACTGGAGACCCAAGGAGGCTATACTGACTATCTCATCATCCAAAGCGCTGGGGAGGTCGAGTACGTAGTTGAGATACAGTCGTACAAACGGCCGACACAGAAGTTCCTTGATGAAGAGATACCGCGAGCGAAGGATTCTTTTATAGATATTCGTCTCGGGGGAGATAGTGGCATCCGGCGGCGGGAACGATATCTCTGGTGGTAGGGACAGATACCAGTCTTGCAGCTGTGAGCCAAAGACCTCATATGATCGGAGTAAAGACCTGGCTTGTACTTCACTGGGGCACGCAGAGATCTCAACTTTGGCGTCGACGATGCGGTTGATCAAATGGCGGGCGGCAATGTCAGCAAGGAAGTAGTACCAAGCTATAGTCTCGTCAAAGACGCAATTCGCTGCTGGCGGCGACGGAAACGTGAGACGATCCTCGATGTGTTCGAGCATCGAGCCAGGCAAGCTGGGTATCTCGTAACGAATCTCGCTATAAGCGGGCAGGTTTGTTAGCAGTCGAACATACAGGAGCTGCTTCCCACGTACACTTCTGATTTATATGCGGTGTAGAAGATGCTTTGCTTGATCGCTTGTGGGCCGGACGGGGTGCTCCCTGGCCAGGAAGGCATAGTAGATTCCCTATGAGCTGTGTAAGCGTTGACTGGGCGTTGTTGATCTGTGGTGTCTAACCTAGCCCAGATCGCAGAATAACACGAGTTTCCCGCCATGGTGAAATACCTCCAGGCCTCGAGTGGTTGTAAATTACACATGAACCAGATGCTGCAACTCAGTTCAGTATACTTGCATCTGGAAGAAATGAAAGGCGCAAGACGCATGTCGTCTGAACTTACCCTGCCAAACACAAACACTGGGCTGATTCCAATGTATTATGACTCATGGCCCGCCCAAGCCTTTTACACGCGACGCTCCAGTACCTATACGCAATATCCGTAGTATGCTCAAGATCCCAACTATTATGTGTCTTTGGTGTTTCGACGAGCGGGTCCTGACACAATGCGCCGATGGCGCAAACAAGAGCAACAAGACAAGTCTGCGTCGTCCAGTCCAGGCCATTTTCCGAGACTTTGGTAATATACTGGTCGAGGACAGCGACGTTTAGAATGGGGTTGACGCTGTGGACAGTGCTGAGATAGCATTTCTGCAATCTTTTCAGCTCTGGGAAACTTATTGGGGGGAGCTCGTCGGGCATAGCCATCAAGCTACCGTTGTCGACGGGAATAGGATCTATTTCTTGCGGAAACACGTTCCATGTCAAGATACTATCGAGGCCTTCGGAGAATCTTTCGATGTGACCTTCGGGGGCTGGAATGGACCGTGGTGTAGCAGTCAAGTTGACCAGTGACTCAGCTTCACTGTTCTTCGTTGGCCTGTAGGCAAGAGATGGAGTGTCGGCTACGCCTGAGGATCTTTGTTCTTTTACATCCTGAGCCAAGTCTTGAACGGCCTGCAAGATCCGTATGCCCAAATCATGACTCCTTCACCCGAGAGATCCCGGTCAGTTTTATACAGTCAAAAAACGGGTACATAGAAACGTACAAGGGTCGATCTACCGAATCTACAGCGTCATATCGGCACTCCGAGTGGCTCTTCTCGCAATAGCTACAAACCGGCCAGCGGCTGTCGCACTTGGTCTTCCTTGAGCGACACACTGTACACGCCACAGCAACGCGTCTTCGTGCTGGCGGGGCTCCCGAGGGCTGGTCCCTACCCGTTGAATTTAGCTGGGAGCCAAGACGAACTCTCTTTTTTGGGTGGCTTGTGTCGTCTTGAGACTGCATCATGCGAGAAAGGAGAAAGGCTGCCAAGCAGATTGAGGGCTCGGGCTGTCCCCGAGTGTGTTGCAGGGTTTATGAATGAATTGAAAATCTGGGGCATGCTAGTCAAGTACGGCCTAGCGCTGGAATTTTAAGTGTAGATGTCATTCATTCATTTCTTGCCGAGAAAAGGCCTATCTACCCTACATATGCTGGGCTGAGATGTCTGTGGAGATAATTAGCCTATACGCGTATAGATTCTCTGCTTAATAGCTGTTTCTAATAAGCTAAGAAGAAATATTCCCTCCATTCCCGTTATTACTCCGAAATTCTCTTAGTTGGAACACACTAGTTACGTTGCTGAAGATCTTAGTTTGCGAATAATGGCTTCGATACCTAACTATGATGACGTCACGTTGGTTACAAGTCATTGAGTGTCAACGTCTCTTACAACCTCGACCCTCAGGTTATCGTACACTATGCTACACGAGCACCCATAGATCTCTCGATCCACCTTTGATCTAGCTCATCCATCGTGACCTCACCCACGCCTCTCGCCTTGACCGTCTCCCGCAGCGTCGTCCTGAGCAGGTATGTAGGCGTACAGCTCCAAGCGTGGCACCAACTGTTATTCCGTACATCCCCATATGGACTCGCCATACAATTCTCTGCGTCATAACATTCCCAGAACGTGTCCGCTCCCGCCTCTACCATACCGCCCCAGTAAGACCTGATGAGATCAACACATTCATCAAAGCATCCGAGCATTGCGAGAGCGTCGCACACATGGTGCCACAAATATGGGGTCAGCGGCTTCACAGCATCTGGATGCGCAAGCGTTGCAAGGAGAGCTTTGCGGGCGATTTCTGGAGGGAAGGCTTCGCATAGAACCAGCCACGCGGCGGACGCGAAGCTGATCTGCTGGGATTCTCCGGACACAAATACACCATCCTCAAGGAACTCAGTCGCAGCGACTGTCATTTTGAGTATCAGCTCGTCGTACGGAGGCTGCTTGTTCAGTCGCACAGCGAGCTTATTGGTAATATTCAAACAATAAAGTAGCACGCCATGTGCTCCCGCGCTCTTATCAAGGCCTTTTGCCCAGTCGAGAAAGATATGGTGCTTGCTGCGTTCCGCCTCGAGGGCACAGGTGGTGGGATTGAGGTTGCGCAGCAATCGCTTTGGGCAGTCTAGAACAGTCTCCCAAAGAAGATGCCCGGTTTCCGTGTCCCCAGAAGCCTCAACATAGTCATACACAATAGCCGCAAATAGCGCATCGTAATCGGCGATATAGTCTGTCGAAGCCGTCAACTTGGGCTTCTCGAAAATACAGGCCGGCAATGAGCCGTCCTCATTTCGGACCGCTGCGAATTGGAAAAGACATCTCTTGACAAGATTGAAGTCCCGAAACGTGCTATAGTTTGTCAGAGCTTGTAGACGGAGGTCTCCAATCCACAGCCTTCTATCTCGCCTTGGCCCATCTTCGAATACAGTCTGCATGCAGTCTCGTAGTGTCGAGATACAAACGTGATCGATGTCCTGCAGAAGAGGATCTGGAAACTCAACTGCTTCGATGTGATGGCCTTGACTGATGGCGCTGACTGATTCGCATCGTATCTTGGAGAACGACACTTTGAACTTGGCGGAGGTATCAATGATCTGGACGCGCAGGTATCGGAAAGAGTATCGGCGAGGAAGGGCTATTGTCTGTGGACATATGTCGACATTGATGATCTCGTCAGGAAGCCAAGCAGTGCTGATCCAGGTATTCACATCGTTCATATCCATCGTCACGTCAAGCGGCGACTCGCCAAAGGTGAGACGTAGCCGACAGGGAGCATCCATGTTTTGTCCAACGTAGTCTAAGTGGAATGAGAGATATCCGACCATATGGAGACCGAAGTCGAGGATGAAGTCCGATCCCTTTCCCCAAGACAGGGACGAGAGTTCGTTGATGTCATGGTCAACAGTGCGAGCCTCGACGCCGAAGAATGACGGGCTGGCTTTTTCGAATGTGATAATCCTCTGGGGAAGTCGGATACATCGATGGAGTTTGGGTAGTAGGTCGTCCGCGATGCGCTCAAAGGTTTGGGGCATGGGAGCTGCGGACTCGGAAGTGCTTGTTTCCTGGACCATGTTGACTGGAGAAGATGGTAAGGTAGGTCGCCAGCGTATCTGGTCGAAACGAACTCGAGGATAGTAGTCCAACGGGACAATAATAGATTGAAAAAGCCCGAAAACAACGATTCTCGCTTCAAGATAAACCGAGATTGATAAAAGATTCACTTTCATGGCTCTGGAGATCGAGTTGATGCCCCATCACCGTTTGGATCTGATTGGTCGTCGGGGAGGCTCCCCGATCAGCTGGCACCTCGTCAGCCAATTAACAGCGCCCAATCAGACTGTAGGCAGCGGGGAGGCTCCCCGAAGTTAGTCCCATATTTGGACAACATCAGAGTTCTAGAGCCGCCACTGACCAAACGCTTTCAATATTTCTGCACTAGCTTTGCGGTAAGATCCAGTAGGAAAAGCATTTGCGAAAATCGATCGCACTTTCAACCCTTCACAGAATCAATAGCTCAACTGGACTATACGGCTAAAGTATTAACCAGAGCTATGCAGCCTCTTCGATGGCCGTGATCCTACCTGTCTGCCCCGTATCGTTCTATCACCTGCCGACTCAAAGAACAGACTAACTACAGTCCGTGACCTTCGCCCCGGTAAATCTCCCCGACATCTCGTGCAAAACCCTTTCGACAACCCCATGGGGAAAAACATTAGATCCATACTGTCGGATCAGACGAGAATACTTAAAGGCATGCACCCGACAGCCTGTTGGTCTACATCACTCACACATCCTCGCCATTCATTAGAAACAGCCAACATGTCCTCCATCAAGTCTAAACAGCAAGTTGATACCTCCAAGCTCGATGATGAAGTCGGCGAATTCCACGTCGAACAAGCCTTCAAAGCATCCGACGTCAAAGTCCAAGCAGGCCAGCTTTCCTCGGGCTACGAGAACCTGAGCTTATGGCAAACCGTCAAAGTCTTCAAAGTTGCTACCGCGTTTTGTTTCGCCGCTGCCTTCAGCGCTGCTACCGATGGATATCAGATCGGGTGCGTTTCTTCCATCTCTCTCACTATACACATGTCGTACTAATCCGAGCTAGTATCAACGGCAGCATCATCGCCAACAAGGGCTTCGTCCATCAATTTGCGACTGCTACCAACGCCGACGGAGACGAATACCTCACGGCTCCTATCCTAGCTGGCTGGAGCTCTATCATGTCCGTCGGTCAAATCATCGGCATGTTGACGATTCCCTTCTTGTCCGATAGATATGGCCGCAAGACTGCTATGTGGACCTACTGGACTATCCTTGTCAGCAGTGTCTTGTGCGAAACTCTCGCCAGGACCTGGCCCGTTTGGCTCGCAGCTAAGCTCCTCGCGGGTGTTGGAGTCGGCTCCCTTCAATCGACTCTGCCCGTCTATATCTCCGAGTGCGCACCTACCCGTATCCGCGGAGGCCTTCTTATGTGCTACAGTCTCTGGTGGACCATCGGATCTTTCTTCGCCTACATCGCCCTGCAGCTACTGAACCGAAAGAACCCCAACATTTGGCTCACGCCGATTTACACCCAATGGGCTCAAATCGGTATTATGTGTATCATTTACGTCTTCCTCCCGGAGTCACCTGCTTGGTGCGTCAGTCGCGGTAACGCAGAAGGCGCCAAGAAGCAGCTGCTCAGACTCAACCGCGGCGTCGTCGACTATGACGAAGAGCATCAGTATCAGATCATCGTGCAGACCTTTGAGCATGAGAGGGAGGTTGCAGCTCAGCAGAAGAAGGAGCACTGGTATGCCATCTTTCGTGGCATCGATGGTCTTCGAACTGTCATCTCGCTATGGCCGAATCTAACACAGCAATTCATTGGCCTCACCCTTTTTGCGACCTTTGGAACCTACTTTTTCCAACAAGCCGGCCTGGCTGACCCTTTTACGATCAAATGCATCACATCTTCCATCAATATCACCACACTATTGATCGTTGTTCTGGTAGCTGATAAGATTGGACGACGCCGCATCTCATGCTACGCCACCACGCTTTCATGGACATCCTGTGTGGTTATCGGAATTCTCGGTCTGATTCCCAGAACAAACGTGACTTCGAACATCTTTGTTCTCTTCGTATGCCTCTGGAGTAAGTCTCTTTCTCTATCCAATAGTCCTGCTGTGATACTGACAGTCTTCAGATGTTGGAATGATCTCTAACGGTGCTGCTGGTTGGGGCTTCATAGCTGAGATCTCGTCCCTGCGTCTTCGACCTTATACAGCTGGGTTTGGTGCTGCGTGCACTTGCGTCGCTGGAGTCGTCATGAATGTGCTCACTCCATACATGGTCAACGCCAACAAGTGGAACTGGGGCTTCAAGACTGGCTGGTTCTACGCTGGTGCCGGACTGCCCTTCCTTATTGGCACATGGCTTCTACTTCCCGATACATCTGGGTAAGTCACAGAACCTCAAGGAGTATACAGAGCACTAACACGCGCTAGACGAACTGCGGCTGAGGTCGATGAGCTTTTCGAGAGGAAGATCAAGCCTTGGAGGTTCAGCAAGACCAAAACCACCACAGCCTAAGGGCCTTTGCTATCCAGGAACATGGACTGCCTGAGAATAAAGGTTGCTTTAGCTCAGCTGGCCCTCAGTTTCTTATCTCAGCGATTGTACTCATCCATGACCACCGCGCCAGAAAGCTGGGGTAGATAGTACATAATATTGACAATATGACTTAGTTTTCATGGTGTTTTTCAGACCTGAACAGCACTGCTGCAGACACTCTAATAACCGGGTCGCCTTTCGGGGGCATTGCCGATATCTTTTAGAAGTCTCTGCTCGGGGAAGTAAATAGTGATACCTCAGATTGAGAAGTGAAAAAATATTCAGTGACGACTATGAAAATGACTGGCATTTGAAGGGATGATTTGTGGTGTTCATCCGTTGCCAGAGCTGCCCATCGTGGAAACACCAACCAACCTTAACATGCCATGAAGGCACAAATAATCATCCTAAGCTTAATTAGTGTCGAACCTCAGCTAAGCCACTTGCTACCGAGTTGTCTGCCTAGACACGCTAAATTTCAATATGGCTGAGACATTGGAATCGAGACCAAAGCCTCAATAGCTCTAGACAATCACGTGGTAAGATCACTCTCCACTCACGAGAAGCTGATTGGGATGTACTTCCAATAATCAGCCAGCCAAGGCTAAGTTACCTTTGTTGGTTTAGACTAAGCTGTCAGCCAGCCACGATTTCCAGTTTGAGTGGACTATTTCGCTTTATTTTAGACGCTGATCCGAAGCTATATAAACTCCGCACAATTCACACATTATCCTTTAGCAACTGCCTATCTCCAAAAGATTTATTGTACCCCACAAGTCACGCCACGTTGCTTGTCTATCGAAATGGTCCTCGAAAAGGGAAACAGAATCTTCATCCCCGCTGACCAGCTTACAACCACAGAGGTTAAAATCGAATGGACCTTGCACTTCTCCGATCGTAGCGCACAGTACTACGCAGTTCCTTTCTTCAACAAAGATCAAGGTACGAATGCGATAAGTGCCTTTATGAATTCTCCATACTGAACATTCCCCAGGAAATGAGGAGAGCGTTATATTTATACAGACGACCTATCTCGACTCTCTCAAGAGCAAGAGTGTACCGGAAGACGATCTGACTGTCGTTGTCGATAACTCCTTTCAATACAGTCTGAATCAGGAGAAGACTAAGCGCTGGCTGGTCTACCATGATAAGAGGAACAACGTCTCACAGGCAAGTCGAGAGGTTCATGCTGTTGTAGAAAATTTGGAATACTGACATGATTTAGTGGCGCTTTGCCGCGGGCCTTATATCTAAGCTTGGCGACGACGCTCGCAAATTTGGCGGAGGTTTCTTTCCTGATCTTGATCTGAGTAAGATGAGGCTATTCTTCAGCGATTATCCCCGTGACGTGAGGTGAATGCAATAGTCTAGTAATTAATGGACCTTTGTGGATTCTCTTAACGTGCGTTCAATAAGAAAGTCCATGCAAGATCTTGTCTAGCTGATCAGTATGCCATTTTCATTCAGTATGCTGTCGTGAGTCATATATCCTGCTACCAAATCCAACCGCAGTCTTATTTCGACTCGTTGGGTGTGATTCCAAGGACGACAGCCTGGTAGTTCGCACCGGGATTGGTAGCCCCGGCCATCGACAAGAATATCCCATCCTGCCTCCCAGAGTATGTGTAGAAATCATCAAACGTCCCCGTGAGCGTAGTACAAGTAGTTTCAAGAGTATCAAAGTCAAGAGTGCAGGTTTTCGCAGGGACGGAGCAGTCTAGCTCCTGATCACGCGTTTGCTCGCATGTAACCGAGGCATAGTCTGGCCAGTTGAGCATGTTGTTACTACAAGTCCTGAGCAAGCTGGCATCCCCATCCGTTCCATATTGAATGCATAAGATGTTTCCGTTGACGTCTATAGCTCTGTTGGTTGTTGGGTCGATGGAAAAGGTCAGACGGTAGTTAGTGGATGGGTATTGCCACCCAACAAAGAAGCCAGCTGATTGATATCCTAGCAGATATTGACCATCTACTTGGGCGCCTTTTCCAACAACGTCGAAGGTTGGGATTGGTTCGAAGGCGGCTTCGCTTGTGGTCGCTTCAGTGGTCGTGGTGGTAGCAACGGATACTTCGAGGTCGGTGGTATCTGCTGATGAAGTTGTTGGGGAAGTGGTTGCTGCCGCGGAGTCATCATTTGAGGTTGAGGTTTCGATGGTGCGCGAAAGGTCGGCGGAAGTGGCTGTCCCGAGCCCCGTTGGAGTAGTCTGAAGTCCGGTGCTCGTGGCAGACGGGAGGTTTGAAGTGGCAGACTCAACAGTGGTAGTGGCGGCTGAAATGATGTGAGTCATGTTCAATCAGTCTCATCGCAAAGAGTTTTACTGACATGAATCGCTTGAAGAACGAGGTTTACATACGCTAGCGAATGCAGGACTTGCCGCCAAAGCAGCTGCACAAAACACTGTGAAACGCATATTGTCTACAAAGATTGAACGAGGGACGGAAGACAAAGCGAGTGACAAATTAGAAACCAAAAAACAGCAATTGCGGAAAGAGCGAGTTTTATTTATTCTCTGCCAAAGGGGTGACCACGACGGGAGATTGCATCTGGTAGCCGTCCACTAACGCAGGGACTAGTGTTTGGGAACCTGGGAACCCAGTGAGAGGCCGAGGAGAGGACACTATCGATTTTGCTAACCGCAATTGGCTGCCCTACGTCTAATAATATCACCGAAAATCTGGAAATAACTAGGCTTAATTCGGAGAGAATGCGTCGGCTGGAGATCTAAACCTGCTCTCTTCGACGTTCCTAGGCCATAAAAGCGTCCGGTTCAGAGTCAAACCGATTGGCCAAGGGATGGAAGACCTCTGAAAGGTGGATTGACCTTTTACCGTCCTGGGTCTTCGAATTCACGTACACTGGTGAGAAATTGGTTATCTAAGGTCTGGCAAATCTATACCAAATTGATCTTTATCTTCTCTTCACTCCCTCAACCATGATGCGTTTACGTAAGACTTCCAGATAAAGAGTTTGTGGCCCTCAAGGTTTTGAGAATGATAATAACCGAGCAAGGGGTTAGTTGTCTTGACAAGTAAACAGACCTTGAAGGATTGACTTACTACTTAACTTCAAGGCATAAGAGATTTAAGCCTGTGTTGGAAGAGGCTAGATCGAGTAAGAAAGAAGAGCTAAAAATACTCAATGACGGCCTTAAGAAGTTTGATTCGTTCACTGTCCAAAGATCGCCACCCGGCGGTAGTCAAGAAAATTCGCCGTTCTAGCTTTGTGAAGCCCAATAGCAGCACACTTCAGGGGGAAACCCTGGATCTTGCAAACCATAAACAAAATGGCCGTATGTAATAGTATTCTTCAGTACCAGTACTACGGCAAATAGGCACTGGACTGATAAGAGAGAATGAAGGTTCCTTGGAACTCTCAATGGTTCTTATGATGATACGTCTCGCCTTGAGGTCGTGCGGCGACTTACACTTCCAGAGTCCGTCTACTCGTCGAGACGACCCTGATTAGGCTGTCACCGTAAAGTGTTTAGACTCAGGCTTCCCCATACGTTAGCGAACTTTGCATTGGCTGACAGGTGATAAGCTCCGGAACATCAGGCGGCGATGAAGCTTAAATTGACCAGTTGATTGATCGCCTCGACTACAAGGTTTGGAAACGTTTTTTGATTATAGGCTTTATACCTGAAGCAAAGTTCATTTCGCCTTCCATAAGTAATGACCTCAGATTATACAGAAAGAAAGCTACCGTGTCAGAACTCACACAGCGTGAATGCTACAGCATCTAGCAGACCAATTGCAAGCTTTGACTCCGTCTTTTGTGCTCACTGCACACACATATCGCCGAAGCATGCTTCAAACCTATCTACGGCCAACCTATCGTGGGCTCGTCTTGGCATACACAGACGCACTAACACTTTCTGTTAGTTTCACCTCATCAGCTCTCTCAACTCTACTGTTCCATCATCCCTCCTGATGCACTCAATCACACAACATCACATCTTAGACATTCCTATAGGTCTTTTAAGAGGTATTGCGGTAGATCCAAGTCCGAATATTAACCTTGACATTACACAGAACATTTTAAGAATAGGTACTCTAAACATTCGAAATACGGTTATGCTCTTTGAGTAAATCCCCCTGAGATAGAATGCGGCCTGGAATATGCCTACAGCTAATCCACCTAAACCTGCTCTGCCTACTTGAATCTAAGTCGATTTTGTCTAGAAAAAGAGTGATTTGCCAGGAAATCGGCCCTATAATCAGCGTAGCTGAAGCCGAGGACCTTAAAGAGAGTTACTTGGGCTGAGTAACATGTAATATCGTCGTATCTTTCCGGGATTAAAGTCATTGTACCTGTGTTTACTAAACCTTCGATGAAATCATGGTTTGTTGCCACCAAATACACTGCTCCTGTAACTTGCGCATTCTGCTTGAGGTAAATAAACACTGTTTTTACAATTCAAGTTTAAACTTCCCCCACATCACTCTTGCTCGCCTTCGGGGTATAAAATGTCAGTCGTCCTCTATCTTTCTCCCTTTCTTTCTTTCCTCCTTAGCACACACTTGAACACTCAGCTTGAATCTCTTAAGTCAAGATCACTCAGCTCTTTTGTTCCAAGTGCACCTCTCTGACACTCAAGTCTCCTGTCTCTGCCTTGAGTGCCTACACAAACGCAGACACTGAGTTCTACTCTGACTGTCTTCTGTCTTTGCTACACATACATCACCGAGACTTAGTCCTACCTTCTATCTCTCTTTGCTACACACATACCGCAGACACTGACTCTCTCACTATCTCACTCACATAGACTTTGACTCTCTCTCTCTCTGCTATACACACATACGCAAACACTTACTGCCACGCAACCTTTCACTTTATCTTCGACTCTCGGTACACACACAAACGCACCAACACTTTCTATCAACTCTATTGTTGCAAGATCCATCTTGAAGCACCAAGCCACACAATAACATCACAGCTCAGACATTTCCTCAACACCTTCAACATGGGTAACAATCCATCTCAGCCAACTGGTCATTATCAAGCTGGACCCCAATATCAAGCTCCTCCAACACATTTCAACCGTGGGTACACCATGAGGGAGACTCAGCATTTCAAGGGCGGGTATTCTCTCCGAGATCCCCCCAAGAAGAAGAAAATGGGTCTTGTTGGTGTCCCAGAGTACTCTCCACCCACGCATGCTCGTTATAGCCAAGGCTCTGACCTGGGCGTAGCAGCTGCACGAGCAGCGTTCTCGCACGCTCCTCAAACCTTCCAGCAGCCTTCCAGTGCGGCTGCACCAATAGCGTGGACACCACCTCCATCGAAGAAGCATTTCAAACAGGGCCACTCGCTGAGGGAAACTCCCAATGTCTCCTTCACCTACCCCGAGGCTTCCAGTGCGGCTGCACCAACACCGTGGACGCCACCCCAGTCTAAAAAGCATTTTAAACACGGCCATTCGCTGAGGAACACTCCAAATGTCTCCTTCGCCAGCCCCGAGCCTTCTCACTTTGGCAGCAGAGCAGCTCCACAACAAACCTTCTCACAGCCTGCCCATAAACCCTTCTCTCATGGGTATTCTCTCAGAGAGCCTGCCAAGAAAGCGAACCACAGACGCTCCAAGAAGTCGTTCTGGTAGTAATTATCGCCAAGACTGGCTCTCTACGCCAGCCAAGTTGGCCATCTTGATTTGTGTTTGAGAATTGACGCAAACTTGCTCATTGGGGAAAGCTTACTTGGCTATTCCATACCATCGTTTATTTAAAACCTCAACTACGCAACACGTGTCCAGCAGTAGGCGGAGCAACGAATTACGAGCTGTGTCGACAAGGATTGACTTGGATAACACGCTCGATGTGCAATATTGTCTCAAAATTGGACTTTCTATGTGGTGTATTGTCTTGGTATCGCATTGCATTTACGTTGGAAGTTTATTTCAGCAGAACGGTTTTCGCTCTAAGTTGTGAGCTAGATGTGTTATTTGCAGTTGAGACTTGTGGCTGAGAGCTTAACTCAGCGGACAGAACTTAGAACGGTTTTCGCATCAGCTGCAAAGTTTAGATTGGATTACTTATTCAACTTGAATCAAATAAAAGTTTCTTGGCACTACCGTATTCTCTCTATCATATCTGACTGCCTTTAGTGACTGTCGTAAACTGGCCTGTCTTATCTAGTGACGCTGTAGAAAGATAAATATTTCTGTGAATTATGCAGGCATAGACCTCAGCTTAGCACTCGTACAAGAAGACAAATTGAAAAAGGGCTTAGTATAACCGCCTATCTATCAAGGACTACTAATTTGAGATGGAGAGGAAATATATATACATTAATGATGCTACAGACAGATTTAGTAACCAATACCACCCGCCTTGTCCAACGTCTCCTTACACATGCGTAGAAATACAGCTCCCAACTCCTTTCGGTGCAAGGGAATAAGACTGAAGAATAGCGAGGCCGTAACACGGAACAATGTCTTGCGATGTAGCCTCACGGAATAGTTATTCTTGAGGAAGTCAAAGAACTGCTCCTGCAGCTCATTCAACAGCTCAGTATCCGCCTCATCCAACAACGGCTTATCATCCTCCAGCGCCCCTGTGAGGTCATAGTTATTGGCACTCATGAAGAGAATGTAGTCGTACCCGCAAAGCGACTGTAACACCTTTCCGAGATCATAGTTGATGTCGCCCTCGGGAGTGAGGTAATTCTCTAACTGACACCGCACATCGATGAAGCTAACGGTTCTCTCGTCATCTGAAATGATGGCGTTGCTGAACACGGGATCACCGTGGATGACATTGGCGTGGACGCCCTTCTCCTCAGCCTCATAAGTGTCGAGGAACTCATCCAGACGCGCAAACAACGAAGCAGCTAGTGGACCCAGAGCGTCGTAGCGATCACGATGCTGGTAGTATCGGCTGCGCAGTTTGGTGCCGTAGTTGGCGTAGATGTTGATGGGGTGATCGCCAGGCGCCTTTGGTGCAAACTTGGCATCCAGCGCTTCGGGGACGTCCAAGACGGGCTGTGAAGTGGTATTTGGTGCAGTGTGAATGGTGTGCAGGGTCTCGAGGAATTTGGTAAGCCGACCTTTGGTGATGGAGCGGCCGACGAGGAGATGGGAGAATGTGCGCCCGCGACGGTTCTCCATGGTGATGCTGTAGGTTGACGTGGCAGGGATGTAATCCACGCTATAAACAGAGGGGAAGATGCGAGACAGTGTAGGCGGCATGTGAGCGTAAAAGTACAGCTCACCGAGAATAGCCTCAGATTTGCTCGACTTGATGACCTTGTCTCTGATGATCTGGACAGTGTTGAAGTCGCGCGCAGCAATCATACCCGCCTTCTTGACATCCTCGGCAGAACTTCTACGGACTTGGCCGAGACGAGGTGTGACTTCGGGCTCGTCGAGGATCCAGCCGAGTTCACGTGCGGTGTCAAGATTGGCGTTGACGGCCAGGTCGTCGACGTACACGTCGGCGTAGGGCTTGCCAAAGTTGATCTCGTGGTAGGGAATCTCGTAGTCTGAGAGCTGCTTGAAGGTCACGAGGCCGACGTCAGCGAGGACTCTGCCGGGGTTGCCGGAGTGAGTCTTCATTCTGCGAGCTGTTTGCTGTGGGGATGTTAGTATGCGACCTGTAATATAAGGCTATTTTACTTACGATGATGATGTAGTGGCCAGCCTTGTACAGTTGCTGCACGAGACGAATATTCTTGGAGATGGGCGGGCATGTCGAGTAATCCCCCGAGACAGCGGGGACTCCCACGAGGGTCATGTCCAAGTCGAAGCAGAACCTGCGCTTCTTCAAAGTGGCGGGCATGCTATGGTTGTCTTTCTTGAGAGCAGCGAGGAGCTCCTGCAGCTGCTCTGGGGTGCCAACGACAGCAAAGTCTTTCTTCAAGAGAGGCAAGCCGATGAAGGGAACACCGCTTTGGACCATCATGGAGATGACTTGTGAGGTGTAGTACTCGCCGACTTCAGCGCCGTCGGGATGTTTCATGTCGAGGTTCTCGGCAGCCCAGGTCTTGAGGTCGGCGGCGGAGGGGAAGACGTAAGCTCCTGTGTTGGCCTTGTTGCTGATGGCTTTCTTCTCTTGGATGTCGACGATTCGCTCCGCACCGGGCCTGGCAATAGTGGTCAGAATCGGGAGGTCAGTTGAGAATTGGACGGGAGACTTACGATTCGTTTTCTGTCTGGATGTAAGAGAAGATGGGCTTGTCACCGTGGTCGATGAAGTAGAAGCAGCCGCCGTGACCGCTGGGTAGCTTGCGCACAGATGATAAGATGTCATTCCAATAAATTGTATCGCAATCAAGAGATACTGTTCGGTGTTGCAAGTGCTCCTTGGTCATGCTCTGAGTGACCATGTATAGCTAAAGCGGGGCAGGCAGGTTAGACCATGATCATTCGGGCGAAAGTGATGATTGGCGATGTACTTACAGTCTCACTAGCACCCTTCGTTTGATGTCTCAACAACAAGAGCTTCATGTTGACCTTTGGAAAGTTCTTGCTGACAAGCTGACCGATTCTGAACTCATGGTCAATCTGCTCATTGACGGCAATCCATAGAGTGTCTTTGGGGCGGAGGCTGAGATTCTCGATCAACCATAGGAGCATCGGCTGCCCAACGATGTTGATGAGAGGCTTTGGGAATCGGTATCCTTCCTTGGCGAAGCGAGAGCCGATACCGCCAATAGGGATGATGACATTGACAGGCTCATAGTCGTCTGTGTGGCCATTGATGCCATTGGTAACAGCGTTATCATGAATGTGAGGCATGATGAAGGATGTGAAATTCTCACTGAGCTTAGACAATGAGGGGACCGACGAAACAAATCTTGTGGTGGTCAATCACTTTAAATTGTCCTTCACCAAGGATCTCTTTGCACGGGAGTACCGTAATTCGCTCTGGTCATTCCAGACAGTAACTCCCTCCCCCAAACGCACTCGGAGATGTTCGAGAGGCACGCCACTCGCTCCAGACTCACCCAGAACGGGTTACAGAACCCTGTGGCCATAGCTCTCGACCGAAACCGGGTTCGGCGTGCGCCAGAAAACGTTCTCGACGGGATGCACAAGGTTTGGCGTTAGTTCCATCACAGAAGCGGAAACCTAGCCAAGGAATGTTGAGTCGATCGTAGGGGTAAAGATGGACGGGTAGGTATCGCGATGGAAGGCGTTCCGGGCCCTTGTTTAGCGAATGGAAAGTAGAGTAAACGGTCTGGATGCTCGATAGCTTCCGTGGCAATCTCGTATCCGTCAGGCAGGTTTGTTGGAGTTTTGGACTGGAATGCTGATCGCTGCATTTAGACTAGAGTGATGATCATGGTAGCTGCTGTAGAAGTGATGAGACAGTCGCATAGCACTGATTCACATGAAAAACATCACCAAGCAACGACAGTGCAATCATGTAGTGGTCGTAGCTCCCAAGAATTGTTTCGAGCTATATGCATTGATGAATGATTGTGCTGCTACAGCAATTGATCTTACTGAAGCGCCCTCTCACTGGAAGCTTTCCACGATGTCCGTATTAGGCCTGATCACTGAAGCGGCGCGCCACAAAGGTACACTAACATAACTAATCTAACTAACAAAGCTTGCACCAGTCAAGATACATGGGATGGGAATGAGGGAATGATCCAGACACGACATACCGCAATCTGGATCTCTCCCAAATTATCTGAATGCAGATCCCAACACACAATCCCCTTGTTCAGACGCGCATCTCCCTCTGGACCCTTGGCCGCAAACAAGGGAAACAAGCTTTCAGCCCGGGTCCCGGCAACGCAACCCATTTCTCGGTGACACCTTTCAGCCCTAAAGCATGGACCCTCTAGAATCCCGTTTGGAACGCCCACTACCGAATACAGCATGCCTCAGGGCCCCTGCTCCTGGTTAGCGGCCAAGCGCCATTCGCTAGATCGTAAGTGTGAGGAATGTGGCGTCTTGTTGAGTTATGTGAACGGGCCACGAGCTGATATCTGTGGCGTGGTTCTCGATGCAGGAACAGCTTGAAGCGTCGCATCGTTACGGTTGCAGTACTCTCAGAAGTAATACTAAACTTCACCACGCACTTCATTTTCCCCCTCTTTCTCTCAATCTTTCTCCCCGAGTAGACGGCGCAGAAGCACAATCATGTCTGCAACACGGTTTCTACGCAAGCTATCGCTGCGCAACAGCAGCCCCCAACGAGCCGCGTACATCGCGGCCCTGGGCCTCATCGGTATCCAAGTCAGCATCGGCGTTATCATGAAGACAGCGCAGAGCGGCGGTTCATATGCCTTTTCACCATCAGGCTCCATCACCATCTCCGAGTTTCTCAAATTGATCCTCTCTTCGATATTCTTCTACCGCGAGTGTAAGGCCAGAGCGCAGACGGGCGTTGGGCCCTCGACGCGAGGCTCGGATACGGCGTATGCGTCACTGGCGGAAGATCATCGCGACTTGGAGATTCAGGATAAGGATGGGGATGCGTCGTCGCTTACTGCGCTGGACTCGGAAGATGAGGGGTCGAGGGATTCCGGGCATTCTTCGGTGCCGGTGCCTTTTGGGCTACGGACGTTTTGGGGGTATGTTCGTGGTGAGGTGAGGGGTGATGTGCGATTCGGGTTCTACAACCTAGCGCTCATTTACATTCTTATCAACAACTCGGTTAGTAATTCCTCTTACCGTGTATATTACAGTATGGGCTAATGATGATGATGAAACAGCTCTTTTTGAGTTATAAGATGGCAGACCCAGGCACGATTCAACTCACAAAGAGCGGCGTCACGCTCATCACAGCCTTGGTCATGATTGCGACTCTCAACCAGCAGGTGTCCAAAACGCAATGGATGGCAATCACAATGCAGGTATGAATCATACACTGACTCCAGATATTTGAGGGATAAGCAACTGACAAGCGACGCCTTGTAGCTTAGTGGCCTCATCGTGACACAATACCAGCCTGGCAAAGGCGCCCTCTATCCGCTCGACACTTACGCTCTTCTCCTCTTCCAAGTATTTCTCAGCGCTTCATCGGGTGTATACAACCAAGTTCTGCTCAAGGCCGACGATAGCAGTTTGCACGCCAACAACATGATCTTGTACGCCTCCGGCACAATCGTCAACTTTGTCTGCCATATCAGCATCAAGTGCGTGAGCTCCAACGAGCCGCATTTCTTCCAGGGCTACGGAAGCATTCATGCCATCTTGGTCATCATGAGCAATGTCTTTATTGGCCTTGCGATTACCGCTGTGTACAAGTGTAAGTCCAGGCTCCTCTGTCCACCTACAATAGCGAGCTAACCAAAGTTCCTCTTCTCTAGATGCCGACGCCCTCGTCAAATGCTTCGCGACCGCCTTCTCCACCGGAATACTGCTCTACTTGGCACCTCTCATCTCAGATACATCCCTCAGCTTTCTTGTTGTTCCCGGGACGCTTATCATCTTTATCGCTACCTGGCTCTACATGGAGAACCCCGCTCCAAAGCCCACCACCACCACCAAGTCTGATTCCGATCCCAAGACTGGCTTCTTTGCCAAACTTGGCGGCGTTGTTCAAAACAAGAGGGTGCTGTTCATCTTTTTTAACACTCTCGTCACGGTCATGGCTGTGATGGCCCTGGCCATGTACCAGGTGTCCATGCCAACCAAGTCCATAAGTGCTGCACCTACTGACGCAAGCACGGTGGCAGTGGCAGCCATGCAAGAAAACGATGCCCCAAAGATCGTTACATCACCTTTCAAGAATACCATGGCCTTCATCAGATGGAACTCTGTTCATCCTGAACGCATTCCAACTTTGATGAAGTACAAGCCCTTCTTCCGCGACATTCACATCTCGATGCCTGATATGATGAAGCCCGAAGGACTCAAACCAGAGTTCCAGAACATTACCCATGACCAGAGCACGCTCACGTTTCACATTTACCAGCAGGTGGCCGACACAATGCAATTGATTCTCGACCAGGAACCCGAGATTGACGGCCTCATGTACTATCACTTTGACGCCTGGCTCGATCCTCTGGCCTGGAGCGACATGGACCGCAACAAGATCTACTTCCCCATGACCTGGCCCGAGATGAAACCTGTAGGGCCCCAGTTCTCGTGCATGAACGACACCAAGGGCTACGACTGGGGTGGATGGGGCGGACCGCACTACCATCTCAAAGCCCAGCTCGCAAGCGCTCACCTGGACCACTTGGACCTAGGCTTCAAGATCGACATCAACGAGTTCTGCGTCGGCTGGAGCGACATCTACTTCATCCCCCGCAAGTTCTTCAAGGACTACATCATCGCAGCCCCCATCTTCAAGTCCTTCGACGTCTTCCACGAGGTCGGCATCCCTACAATGCTGCACATCATTGAGCAGAGCCATCGCGAGTCGCCCTACCTGCCCGCCATGGAGTTGTTTTCTGACTGCTGGGGCTATTGCTGCAAGGATAACCCTTCCATCATAGACGTCACAACGTATCGGTGCGGGCACCGACTCGATTACCGTAACGAAGAGGTCACGGGGGCTTTTTACGAGAAGCTCGATGCGGAGGCGAGATATCTGGGACAGCCTGTGAATGGGTCGCATATGGCGAATCTTACAGAGATGTTTCCGCCAATAAGGGAGGAAGATAAAGCGAAATTGCCGGCGACGAGGAGGAAAAGATAGTTAGCCAATAGATAGTTAGATGAGACTGCACTGTTCAAAATGCGATAGCCAATGAAATTTGTTACTATAAGAAATACCTTGGTTCTAAGCACGTGGAAGCTTTCGATGTAGAGGCACAAAGTTGAACTGTCAAACTAGAGTTAAGCTTCTCATCACATAGACACATCAGTGCTGAATCCCAAACTGAAAATTGTGTCTTAGGAGGACGAAGCAGCGCTGAAAATAATTTTTATCTATCTTTACCAGGACCAAAAAGCCTGCTTTCTTTTCACGGGAGTTGAAATCTTAGATGTAGGTTCACAGTCATGCGTGTCCTTTTTCTCCGACTGGACTCTTTCATGAGGTTTTAAATCATTGTAGTTTATGTCAAGAGGGGAGATGATCTTGATGCAAAGATGTTCCCCTCATGAGAAATTGTATGCGGCCAAGACGACGATACACTCAGGCCCAAAACCGCTGCTCTAATCAATTATTGGGTAATCTCGGCTTGGCTGTTGGGACGTCCTCATTCACCATTTAAAGCCGGATCCTGGAGCCATTTGTCGGTGATAACCTTTAGAAAGAAGGGACTTTATAATTCTATGGAACTCTTTTTCGCCGTGCTTCTACTATATAACCCCTGTGTGATTTTACTTTGACTTCCATTTTTACTTGTTCTTCACTACGAATAATTAAGAATAATCCACTCAAGTTTACCAACTCACACTTCTGTAACATTGCTTTTCTAGAAAAGAACTTCTTTCAGGATCGCAACGATAAACTACAGTGGTGCGTGCCTCTACATATCAGGCACCGATAAAATTGCCAACGAATCTTGAGAAACATATCACTGCGAACCCCTAAAAGACTCTCAAGATGTGTTACGGTTCCCCAAAAGTCTCCGTGGATCCACCCCCCTCCATGCCGCACATTCGAGTGGCCAAGAGTGCCCCAGGCATCTCGGGTCCTCAGTGGAAAGAGTGGGACAGATTCGTCAACCCCCGAGAGAAGGATAGGCAATGGGGCCCGCTTATACTGCGCAAATGAAGGGTTACGGATGGAGGATTAAGAAAACAGGCACGAAACGTGGCTCGTTTGTGTACAAGTGTAAGGTGCCCTCTCAGTAAGCCTGGGGCCTACCTTGTCACTCAATAGGTCTTGATTAGTGAGCAGCTTTTGCTGTTTTTATAGGTAGTATCTTGTTTCTTTGACGAGGTAGATGTTAGATGAGGTAATGAACCTAGGACGTTGTTCTTTGATGTCCAAGTCACTATTTGTCTATATCTACCCTATTCGTGGTCTGCTCGTAGAGGAAGCAGTCACCAAATCACAAGCTCATTTACATTCTAACAACTACATTCGCATTATGGAGGTGTCTCCATCCTCAACAGGTATCATGGCAGGATATTTCCCTTTAATGCTATCAATCATTGAGCAGGACCGCGAAATACCAAAGGACCTGTTTGGCATAATCTGTCAAATTTAATGCTTCACTCCTACTGCATTCATTTTATTCACGCTGGTAATGACCCACTGGGAGCCGAGTTGCTGGTGTCAAGGTATGATAATGTGTGGGTAAACCAACAGTTATCAGCTTTGGTGGGAGAGGAAGCCTTCTCTGCTGGACCAATAACACACCGACACTGCTGAAAAGCCCTACCCGAGAGCAAACTGTAATGGAGACAAAACCTCCCAAGCTCACGAGTTATTACACGTCTGGCATGTTCAATACCTCCCATTATCCTACTGTCTATGCCTAAACATACCGATCTTGTACCTCAGAAAGCCACTATGGATACTCCTTGCCCACGGTAAACGAATTCCCACAACACGACATCCTTACAATTTCGTACTACGAATATTCTATGTTTACGGAATCTCCGTATCTTGCCATGTCTTCTATGATAGACTCGGACCAATATCGTGAAGAATTTTCGAGCTATGATTCCAGGTATCCGAAAACGACTTCGCCGCCATGGATCTCCTCATCGAGAGAGATGCAAGCCTTGATCAGAAAAGAGCTCCAGTACATGTTCTCTGAGCAAACAACTTTGTACCTGCGCTCGGAGAATGAATGCGCCGTCGGATGGTATGCGACTTCGGACCTTCCTGTCGCTAGATTTCATCAACAGGCACAGGTCGAGATTAATCGAGATGAAACGTTCGAATTCTTGAATAAGGAGATTGCGGTATATATCAATTTAGATACTGTTGTGGACATGGACTTGGGCTATCTGGGTCGATATTTGTACCGAGCATGGCTGCACTTGCACAACGGACGTCCTCCATTCCAACGCGGAGGATTCTTTGCGAAGCCGCTTCGAATTTCTAAGCAACTCGCTGAATCCTTAGATAAGCTATCATAATTCCATGGAGACCTGACGCGTACACTCTCTGTGCATCTTGATGGCCTTGCACACTTCGAACAAGGCAGCGATTACTCAACGATTGCTCTACAGGTAGTCAACTCATCCATCCAATCTTTCAAGGACTATGGTTATACAATGCGACCGCTCTTTCGTGCAATCTGTATGATCGTGGACGACCAGAGCTTAGCAAGCTACACCAAGACCCCTTATGTGCCAGAACGGGGAATGAAGATTGGATGGTCCTTCGTAGCCAGTTTCGCGCCAACCAAGTCTCAGGCCATTTTTTTTTACTCGTCAGGACAGGGGACGATTCGCACCTCTCGTCTCCGGTTACCTTTTTGCCCCTCTTCGATGCTGGTCTAGCGCTCAACGTCAATCGTGAGGATTACCATCGCGAAGAGGAACCAAAGATCGTACAGGTTAAGTTAGATGATGCCATTTGGGGATCTTCTTATAACGGATGCAACAAGAAGAATAATGACTTGACTGAGAATCTGAGACATGAACAGGATATGCACTGTCAAGCTTGGGTCTGAAAGGTTGTGGAGGACACCCAGGAAGTCGGGATTGATCCTGATGGTTATTCTTAGCAAGCCATTCGGCGCGCTTAGAAAGGATTGATAATGAAGCTTTTGACGAAGATCAAGTTAATCTGTACTGGGAGACGATATTTTAGCGGAAGTGCGTTGGTTGATGATGGATTAGGATGGTTTATCTGGGAGGAACAAATTATTTGCGCCCACGTATGTTGACATCGAAGAAGAGTAGAGACTGAACCAAATTTAGGGTAGTTTAGGCAGGTTTAGTAGGTTCTATGACTAGATATTCATCTCTTAGGGTGGCTGGTTGCCCGCTGTGCCGTTGTCGCGTGAATCTCGCGGCTTGGTGATACCGTAAATGCACCAAATTCAGCCGAGGCTAAAATTTACCGCCGCAATTTACCCATGGCAAATAGCAGCAACTCGTTTACGAAGGGAAGCGGTTACAATAAGCCCATCTATGCCTTCTACTATTTAAATATGTCATTCATAGTTTCTATTATTTATCTGCAAGATTTATTACACCACTTTAACAATTCCCATCCAGCCTTAGTACCTCCAGATCTTCACCATGATTTTCACCTCCAGATATAATATTCCCATTCCTGAGGTCGACCTCCTCACTTACATATTCGGTATGCGCCTACTCCCTAAGTTTCAGACTTATTGATTGCTCACCCTGTTAAGATTCATGGTCGGAGGAGTCACAACAAGCCTCGTCAGATAAGCCTATATATGTTGAAGCTCATGACCCGACCCAACAACTCAAGAAAGCACAGCTTAAGCATATGGTTGAGTCCATAGCTGCTGGACTGCGAAACACGTTGAAGATACGAGACGGCGAGGTTGTCTTGGGCTTTTGCGAGAACTCGGTCAGCAGTTTTGCTCATCGCATCTTTCCCTTGGCTAATCGATACAGATCCTCTACCCAGCAGTAATCCTTGCCTCAATTGCCGCTGGGGGCGTCTTCACTGGAGCTAATCCAACATACACATACTCTGGTAGGTCGTGACCAGTCACTGGGTTATCCTAGTGTATGACAATCCAGCATTGGCTAAAAATTACAGAACTGGTCAATCAACTCACCGTCTCGGGCGCCAAATGCATCGTCACCGATAGCCCCCGCCTTGAGATGGCCAAGAAAGCCGCAAAGGCTGCAGGCTTACCACCAAATTCCTTAGTCCTCATCGACTCCAAGGACAGCAGCTCAGTCGATGGCGTTTCATCCTTCCAAAGCTTGTTAGGTCACGGAACGTATTCTTGGGAGAGGATTTCAGACCCCAAAGTCCTTGCAGATAAGTATGATGCCAAAGAAGCTTCTTCACAGTCCACGAATGCTGACATATCTCTTAGACCAGCCGTTCTCAACTTCAGCAGTGGTACGACAGGCCTCCCCAAAGCTTGTGAGATCACCCATCGCAACATGGTCGCCAACGCGGAGCAGAATCTGCATCTTGACCGCGTGGCAAGGAAGCGAAAGAATGACCCAACCTTTGCAGCCAACGACGTCCATTTAGCTTTTCTCCCATTTTATCATGCTAGTAGGTCACTCTATTTACTTGTCGCTCGTGATATTAGCTAACCAATGAACTCAGTGGGACTTGTTACCTTCTGTATCATGAATGTGAAACGGGGTTGCACCACCGTCGTAATGCCAAAGTTCGATCTGAAGTCGTTTCTCAGCACGATCCAGGACTTTAAAGTCACTTCCCTCGTCTTAGCCCCCCCAGTGGCATCCATGCTCGTCAAGAGTCCTCTTGTTTCTCAGCACGACCTTTCGAGTGTCAAATTCCTTGTCTGTGGAGCAGCACCACTTCAGGCCGATGTGGAAAAGCGACTTGAGGCACTCTTCAGCAAGACAGGCGCCCGCAGCCGACAAGGATGGGGTATGAGTGAGGCTACCATGTCCATTTCGATCTTTGGACCTGATGAGTTTGATCCCTCTCATGGAAGTGTTGGATACCTGGTCGCCAACATGCAGCTTCAAGTCATTGATGAGAATGGCAAGGCTCTTGGCTACGATGAAGAAGGAGAGGCTATACTTGCCGGACCCAATGTGTTCAAGGGTTACTATAAGAACCCTGCTGCCACTAAGGAAGCTTTCACTGATGATGGCTGGCTCAAGACTGGAGACATCATCAAGATCGATAAGACGGGGCTGGTTACTATCGTCGATCGCAAAAAGGTCTGCATCGGCAGGAACTCGCTCATGACGCGCGCTAACAGTGAATACCAGGAACTCATCAAGGTCAAGGGATTCCAGGTCGCACCATCAGAACTGGAAGGCCACCTTCTAGAGCACGACAGTGTCCTAGACTGCGCCGTTATCCGTGTTCTACGGTACGAGTACATCACTAGCCCAGCATGACACTTTACTGACAGCCCCGACTACAGTGACGGACAGGAACATGCCCAAGCGCACATCGTCCGGAAGAATCCTCATGCGACAGCCGAGTCCATCCTGTCATTCATGGAGAAGCGCCTA
Organism: Fusarium sororula; assembly: GCA_017579625.1. Taxonomy (NCBI): domain Eukaryota; kingdom Fungi; phylum Ascomycota; class Sordariomycetes; order Hypocreales; family Nectriaceae; genus Fusarium; species Fusarium sororula. Next base: position 211,991 of record JACWFA010000055.1, read on the forward strand.
TCGCCCATCAAACGAATCACAGGCGGGGTTGTCTTCACCGATGTTATTCCAAAATCCCCGTCTGGCAAGATTCTTCGACGATTGATCAAGGATGGCTTTGCTAGCAAGGACCCTAGTCCTCGTCTATGAGCAATTGGCGGTTGGAACTTATCCTGATTAGGAGATTTTCGGTGGAAATTTCACCCTCGGCAGAAATTTTGAGCCGGCGGGGAATGGTTGGTTGGTCTGTAGTTGGACGGTGACACACTAACTGCAGGTCGCCAAGATTGAGTGTTGTATAGAGTATCGATCAACAATTTGGTACCTTTTGTTTCACGACAGTCCGAAGATTCCGGTGGTGCAGTGTATTTTAGAGCTAGTGATATTCGGCCTGCTTTTACTGGTCCAGGAAGGCATTTCCTGCATCAAGAATTGATGATTTCATACGATCAAGGGAACGCTTTGGCTTCATCGAGTTAGAGCAACGCATTGATGTTCAAATATACTTTGCTTTCTTGCAGCCTGTTCGACTTCCCCAGATTCGAACCCCGCGAAATGCTACCCCGCGTTCAAACTCTCCAACTACTAGGTAGCTAGGTTCTTTTCTCTGCTTCGCCCAGTTGAACCTTCTTCATCACGTCTTCACCAAAACACACGTTACCAATTGTAACTCAATCATGCAAGAATCCGAAAACCCTAAATCGGCGCCTACGCGAACAAGAGCCACGAAAGCTTGTATGAACTGTCGCATGAGGAAAGTCCGCTGCGATGTTGTCCGAAACCCACAAAGATGTACAAACTGCGCACTTGACGATGCTGAATGCACCGTCATAGCGCGGAGGGCTAAATAGTAAGTTATTTGTTGTAGTAGTATAGTAAGTTGCTGACAGGAAAAGCCGCAAGAGATCACCACTTTTAACCGAGAAGTCAAAACCCATTGTGTTTCGAAATAGCTTCCAACAACAACAAGAAAGCAAAGACGCTGCAGTCCCAGTGCCCATGTCTCCGTATCATATGGATCAAGCGTCCTTGCTCTTTGAAAGTCCGCTAGACCAAAGTCCTGAGAGCCCATCGACGTGCTTCGAGAACATTGAAAACTTAATAACAACGGTGCACACTGAGAAAGGGGAACAGCAGCCGAGAATTCCAGGCCAAGTACATCATGACCCTGAACCCTGTGGAGCGCCAGGCACCACAATATCACGTCAGAGTGCAGGACCCAACACCAGATCACATATTACATACTCCTATTATCCATTCCTTACCCTCGACATGTCTGGCCTGGAGCCTGATGATGTTCACTATCTGGAGTTTCGGAGATGTCTGAGCGTTCCTACTCCAGACGCCCTGGATGACTTCATTAGAGAGTATTTTCTCCACGTGCATCCAGGTCTTCCTCTGTTGGACGAGGCCCAGTTTTGGGCTGTTTACTCTGGTGACAAGGTGCCAGATGGAGGACCAACGATTTCACTATTCTTACTCCAGGCGATGCTATTCACTTCATGTAGCGCAAGTGATCTCGAGACGCGTTAGTCATCATCGTAGCTGACTGTTATTAGTTCGTCCCTTTCTCGACGTTGAAGTCTCTTGGGTTCACCTCTAGGCGCAATGCAAGAGAAAATTACTATCGTCGAGCCAAGGTAAGTGTATTGTCTCGGGGTCTCAACCTCAAGGCTGATATCTCTATAGCTTCTACTAGACATTTGTTCTGGCAGCGACCTCGTATCTAATGCACAAGGAGCATTACTGCTGACTTACTACGCGACCATGCGAGACCGAGCGCGTACAAACTCCATATTGCTTGCAACAGCTATTCAGTATGCGCAGGGTGCAGAAGCCGATCAGTTTCACAAAAGGCCAGATCAAGACTCGGATACGACCAATAAACTGAAACGGCTCTGGTGGTGTTGCATAGTGCGAGATCGGATCTTGCCCCTCGGTGTTCGGAGACAGTTACATATTACTTCGATTAACCCTGCTCTGGGGCACTTAACAGAACGAGACTTTTCGAAAGAGATTCAAGGGTCGCAAGTTTACTCATCACAAACTAAACGGAGTTTAGTCCAGCTGTTCATCAGTCTCTGTGAACTGGCAATTCCATTCACCAGTGTGGTTCAGACGGTTTATGGAATGGGACAGTCTGCTGTAGATGCTATAGTCCCCATGATCGATAATCAGGAACAAATACAAGCATCCATCAGATTCTGTGAGGCCAGCTTGGATACCTGGTTCGACAAGGCGACTATCCAGTTCCCTACCCCTGCTGGGATTACAAGTACTGAGAAGTCGCTCGTTCTGTACACAAATTTAATGTACATATACTATTAGTAGGTTACCATTCCAACCGTGTGTTGTTTACTAACCATGTGCTTCTGTCAAGCTCCGCCCGCGTCGCGCTATGTCAATACGAGGCATTTGTCGTGAGTCTTACATCGCCAGGAGCGGGTATGGACGACAAGTTACATCAGACGCGGCTCCAGCTAGAGGATGCTACACTAGGAATCACAGATAACCTCAAGGAGCTAGTTCAACTCAAAGTTGCCAAATTCCTTCCAATTAGCATGTAAGTCCAGCACTTTCCTCACCGCCAGCCGGGCTGACACTTATCAGTATCGCGTACGCAGCATTACCGCTAGTGTTGCATATTCTGGATGTCAAACTTGCAAAATTACCATCGCAGACAGCCCGGAAACAAGGTAGACTTAACATCTACATGGAGACCATGAAGGGGCTAGAGAACCTTTATGATGGTGTTGACGATGTCTGGACTTTCATCCGTGCTGCTATTGACTCTGCCACCTCTGGGACCTTAGAGTCTTGTTCACCAAGGACTGATTCGGTCCCTAGCAGTGCAATTTGCTCTAAGCCATCCACTTCAATCCAAGGAGCTGACGACTGGGGCAAGTTCTTATTACAGGAGCCTATTCTGTACTTCCGCCTCTCGAGGACGATTGATCTCTCGTTGTCGGTCGGTTGTTATGCAGAGGACTCTTCGCTCAGTCTATTACTGGCCACAGCACAGTGCACAAGTCCGAGCCTCGTGTTTTTCGATGTTGAAGTTCCTGCTGAAAACCAGATGCCTACTTTTAGCTGCGATAAGATATATGCGGACGAGAAAGGAAACACGGAGGTAGAAGACGACTGTGCTAAAGGCTCCGACATGTTTGACAAAATTGGAGACCTGGATGGATATGAGCTTGGCATGGAATTTTTCCAGACACCCCAGTTTCTAGACATGTTTGAGTTGGAATTGGAAGAGGTATCAAACGCCGCCAAATAGAAGAAAGGCCCAATAATCGCTACAGTCACTTACAATTCATTAGTCTATAAGCGGGGATGGATTCGTTCCCGATGGAAATACATGGTAGGCTTTTAAGTCTAGCCGAAGGTTCTTAATTAACTACCTCCTTTTTCAGATAACGGGTGAGATTGGGAAAACGGGGGGAGTCCGACACAGCCTGGTTCTGAGGTTAAAGCATGCATATAGGCAAAATAAGGCTGCGAAGTCAACCAATAGATGGACCAAATATCCCGCCGAGGCTTGAAAGAGCATGCCTTATTGGATAGATATTGTCCAATGAGCTCAAGACACATTTTCTCGTAAGCATTGCATTCGGAGAAAGAGGGTAATCGTGGAACTTAGGTTTCTGTCATATGTTCTAAACCTTATATTATTCCTTCGACATGGATCCAGCAAGACCCAGATCGCGCGATGAGTTCCAAGTAGCGCTCATATGTGCACTTCCTCTAGAGGCCAATTCAGTTCTATCTCTCTTCGATCATCACTGGGATGAGGACGATGGCATTCCCCGCATCGGAAAAGCCAGAGGTGACCCAAATTCCTACTCGTTAGGTATTATGTCCGGTCACAATGTCGTTTTGGCTCATCCTCCCGGTATAGGGATAATAGCAGCCAGCACTATCGCTGCATTTTGAAAATTGAGCTTTACAAGTATCCGGTTGGCCTTGGTTATCGGCATCTGCGGAGGCGCTCCTGTCAATAACGGTATTCAGATTCATCTCGGCGACGTGATTATCAGTACTGGGATTGTGTCATATGACTTTGGCCGTCGATTCCCGGACGGAGTTGAGATAAAGGATACGTTGCGTGAAATCCCTGGCCGGCCCAATCTTGAAATCAGAAGTCTCCTTTCGAAATTAGCAACCACAAGACAGACTGGCAGGCTACGAGGCTCAATCCGTGGCAGCGACATGCTGGTAGATACCAACACCGTGACAATCACATACAAGAAGCTTGGATCATACACGACTTTCTCGCAGGCGCCATTCCTGACAACAGACTCGATGGATTGGATGATCGAGTCTTTTTTACAGAACAATGAAGACAGGTAGACAGCACTGGCATTACCGCTGACATATCTTTCAGACGAAGTCCTGGCTCAGTTCCCCCCTACTATTATCTTCCTCTCCACTGTTGACCTACTGCTTGACGAAGGTGTGACATTCGGACATAGGCTCCAGAAAAATGGAGTTGACGTATCTATCATGAAGGCTGAGGGGCAGATTTATGCGTTTTGTGCTGTGAAGGCACTACGGGATGGTCCAACTGCTCGTGCTGTGATCGACTTGGCTGCCTTGAGGTTGAGGAGGATCTTTCCTCAGCGTGATACTCCTGGGTACCCCTAGTTGATAACATTGACATGTAGTGGGAAATAGTTTCTCTGAATAAAGAATTATTCTACCCCAAGCTTCACAACAGTAGAGTTGAGCATTATCATCAGCCCACAAGGTCGTGCTTTTGATCGTAAATACAACAGAACTCGAAATCAAAATAAAGGCACTGCAAAACATGTATTAATAGGATATATCCTTACATCCTTATTCAACGTTACAACTCAAGGGGAGAGAAATAAAAACTACAAAGATTTCTATTGTTAAAAGTCACAAGCCTTACTGAAATTTATATTACTAAATAGAATCGGTCTTATATAGAAGTTTATAGAGAGATAATGAAATCGACTATACTATAAAAGTAAATGCAGAACTGCACACTGAAACTTTACTGCATAGGAAGATGGTAACTAACTGTTACTGGTATTTAGAACAACATTTTAAGAGCTGATAAGAGATTTTTATTAAGTCACGGAAAATCACTCTAAGTATCCACTATGGATGAAGCCGAGCACTCCCAGGTTTTCCCCATTTCCAATCTTAGCCGTCGTTACTATTCAATGAGCTGTTATAATATTTGCAACATCAAACCTATACGTTACTTACAACACTCTTAACACATACACAATCAACAAACTACCAATCAACTGCCATGGTTAAATCATTGCGCTTCGGGGACTTGGATGTCCCAGTCCCTGGATTTGGTGCTATGGGAATTAGCTTTGCACTCGGCAACGATCTTAACTATGAGCAGGCTGAGCCTGTGCTCCTGGAAGCGCTTAAACAGGGATGTACGTTTTGGGATACTGCTGTACGTCTATGCATCCTACCCAATATCACTGTCAACTGTACATCCTTACCAACTGTATCAGGTTTTATATGGGCCAGGCAAAAATGAGAAACATATCGGCGAATTTGTCAAGAAACACAACTGTCGCGTGGTCTGACTTGAGGTGAATGGGTGAGATCAAAACTCTGTCTTACTTTCCCACATTATTTATCCCCAATACAAACGGCTGGCTGACTTTCAAGTTCAGCGGCAGTTGGTTATCCGGGGAACAAGGTCGGCTGTCGGATTGAACCTCTGATGGTCCTGTGTTCTACTGCTAGACGCACTAGTCTTGGGTCATACTGTACTCGGATCAACCACTAACGGTTGGTTATCTGCGGGCGCACCATCCGCCGCTGTGGCTCTCCCCTCAACAATTGCGGGATGGCGAAGGGGTTTCTGAGAGGTGATCGGTACTGCATTCGACTATCAAGGTGTGTCTTCCACTCTGCCAGGGCGAGAGACCTAATGCGGGGAAATCGCGGACGCTAGCGGACTCACGGATAACGACGTGACTGTGTAGATAACACTAGCGACTCAGAAGTAGATAGTAGTGGGTGGGCGGGTGAGTGAGCTGGCGTTATTTTTCATTAGGTAGATTGTCCTATGTTGTCAACTTGTGATATTCTGCTTACTTGATATTAACATTGAAGAAATGATAAGTCCAGATAATGAGATTACATGTCTTGCAATGAAAATCAGGCCCAGACTAGATTTGGTTGCTAACAACATCTGGAATGAACTACTTGTCTTCTTTCTCAAAATTGATATCGCCAAGATCTCAAGCCAGTCTTCTCTCCTCGGGAAGTCCATTCTTCTCTTCATCAGTCAAATTAATATCAAAAATCTCAACCAACGCTTAGATTCTCTCCTCCTCTGTCTTACACTCCCTGACAACCTTACGTTGGTTGCCAATTGTCTCTCTAATAGTATCCTTAAACAATGTAAGATTTCCGATAATCTCTTCCTTCTCCTCATCTTGGATCATCTTAGTGCAGGTGACATATCTTGTAAAGAAAGAGCGCGGGTTTGTAGAAGTAAACCACGACATGACTTCGTAGTCTTGGGGCAGAAACTCGGTCTCAGTAAAGGCGTAAGTAGGTGTCCAGACTTCCGTTCCGTCCTTAGTAGGCTTAAGGCAGACATCGTAGCACCACAACTCTGTTCCCTTGGTGGGGTTGCTTGCATGGGACTCGGCAATTGGGCGGCGCTGAAGACGGATCTTTCGAGGAGCGATGCTCGTCGTCTCAAAGCCATGACGTAGGGGGAAAGGAAGGTTGGGACCCATTAAGCCCATTCCTACATCGACAACATACCACTCATCCTCGAAGTAGACAAGGTTGAGCATATGGTTCCAGCCATCGTAAGTGTATGCCTGGTTTTTCCTCACATCTGGATAAGGACTCATGGCACGCGCCACGCGGCCTCCGCAATCGCGAACCTCATAACCAAATGAGCAGAGAACAGTACCAAGAAAAGTGTTGTTTTCCATACAACGGCCACCACGGCGACGCATGACTATCTTTTCGAAGAGCTCAACAGGGTCAAGCGTGATGGTCTTGTGTGCTGAGTAGTGGAGCTCCAGGTTCTCAAATGGTACATTGCATGCGTGGTAACGGATAATGGCCTCGAGGAGAGGCAGGCCGTGTTCCTTCGTGTGGGCAAGACTCGAGTCCTTTAGCGCCGCTGAGTTGAGGAATCTCTGAGGAAGCTTGATGACTTTCAGGTAGTCTTGGAGCTGTGCTTGAGAGTATCGTGGAGGGTTATCCACCCAAAGCTGGGTGAGTACTGTTGGCTCGGGGAGATACGACATGATGGGTTAAATTCAAGCGTTTGGTAAATTTGGGTTGAGTAATGTTGAACGTCTGTATATTTAGGCGTATGTATATGTGTATAAGGGTATGATTCTGTGTGTTTAGTACCAATAGCAGACTGACAAGCCTATGAGACAGATTATTATACCTGCAAAAGTCTTGCAATCTAACCCGGGCATCCCAGAGCGGTTATCTCCAAATCCGCTATGACAGGATCTAATCATTCAACGCACAGTGACGAAAGGTGGGGGGCGAGTCAGACGGGGAGTTAGGCCGGAGTAGGTCCGTGAGAAAGGATACAGCTTACATCAATTGCCGAGCGACATTTACTAACCTCAAGAGACTAGGCTAAATCCGCTTATCTAGAGGTCGGGGAGAGAGGAGAGATATAGCCTCGGCATTGTGCAGGGAGAGGGCAGTTGAATGACAATCTTAGTCTCTGACTCGTGCCATATCGCTTGCTATACACACTAGACCTGTTGCATGCTTATAGTTCGTGCGGGGTTCCTTCCGGGCGCTTGACAAATAAGCCAATCTAGTTTTTCCCGCTTATCTAATAAACCAGTATGGTTAGATATGGTTAGAATCAGACCAAATAAACTGGATATCTTTGATATGTCTAATGGAGATTAAATTGATAACCCCCGAGAGGTTATCAGTTACATATTATGACCCTCATGCAGGGGGTTCCTTGGAAAATGCTGGAACCTCTGGGAGAAAGGATCAGTCAGAGAAGTCAGAGAATATAATAGCCGAGGTAGCATAAGTTTGAACTGTCGCTTGGACCCCTGCCCTGTTAAGCCCGGGGGTCCGGGGAATGTAGGGGAATTTCGGATGACAGTTGCAGAATGTTGGATCAAGTCTTTACCACCGACTGTCCCCCCAATTGAAACGCAATCAATTCTCAAGTGTGTTTCTGCACGTCGCGCCAGGTAATGCAGAAGAGGAGAGACACGGATATTTAGTCGGGAGACTATATACTTTTCAGCAGTATTCTAAACGCACCTTTTCTTACATTGCAGAGGTAGGGGTGGCATTACTCTCGCCTTGTTAAGAAACACCATTGAATTAACAGAGTTGATAGGAAAGCCTACTGTTGGAAATAACTTCCATACTATACATAGCGTATCTCAATATAGGATAAAGCGTTAGACAAATGAAAAGGGCTTGAACCGGCAGAAATGGGTGAATTGAGGTGAGGGATGGTATATATTGGATTGAGAAAAATCCCTCTAGAAAGACCCTCTTCTCGTTCCTTAGTTATCTAGTTAGTGTCAGCATTTCATTGATCTTAATGCCGGAGTATCTTGAACCTTGCAACACTTACAATTACCTACCCTAGATGTAAATATCCACTGTCTAGTACTCAGTTGGGTACCTTGGTAGATATGCATCTAAGGTTTGTGGAGGGTGTAGTAAATGTCGCTGTTTGCCTCCTCTCTTTGCTAGCTGTGTCTCTGTCTACTCTGTCCCAGCTGCCCCAGGTGCATTGTACTCATTCCCTTGAATCGCTAGGGGACAGTGATCCTTTGGAATATTGTTTGTCAGTAATCCTGGCTGATCATGTGACTTGTAGCCGGCTCCTAGTTTCTCCGGGGCTTCTCCGACTTTCTTTCACCATAACTTAATCAGCCCATCCTGGTTGCTCAGATCAATTGGATGGCAACACTTGGGTCATATCTGAGGTATCAAGCGCAAGAAGAACAACTGAAAACGACAGTTACCCATCTGCAAAGCCTAAGGGGCAGAAACTTCTAATGGTATCACCTGATAAACGGCCTGGTACCCAGGGCCCCTCTGCCTCTGCCCATGCTCACGACAGCCAGGTTCCGCGAAAACGACCTGGTTCTTGTGACAACAACCCATCGACAGCCGGCAACCGGGCTGTAAAGAAGCGAGCAGTCAGGGCCTGCGTCTCGTGTCGAGATCGTAAGGTGCGGTGCGACGTTGTCAACGGCGGACCGCCATGCACCAACTGTCGGCTCGACGACGTCGACTGCGTCCTAAAGGCATCGAATCGAGGCAAACACAATCCCGCTAGACATCCGGCTCGCTCGAGTTTGTCGTCGAATGCCACGGCTCCAAGAGCACCCTCACCTTCCGATAATATAAATACGGACGCTGACACAGCCGCACCTGGGCCTGCACCTGGCTCAGCTCCTGCCACCGTCTTCCGCTCTGACCATGGCCATGGCTCTGTAGCCACTGGTCAGCCTCAAGAGCGCCGCGGTGGCCAGTCAGTGGCTCATGGCGACGAAGAAACGATATGCGACGATGACGAAGACGAGAACAACAGCTGGCACAACCAACAAGAAGCAGAACAAACACGAATAATACAGGTCCAACCCAATAATGGCATCGTACACGAGATGCATTGCGAACAACAACCACAGCCGCAACCCAGTCAAGGGGCTGCGACACGCTCGACGCCCTCCGCTCAGCCTGCCAACCCACAAACGTCTGACTATCTGGTGGCTCTCGCCTTTCAAGGTAAGAACAACGTATCCAGTCTGATACAAGGAGAGGAAGATATTGCAGTCAAGTTATATCAGATCTAATTTAGGATTTTACGCTCTAGGATGGACTGAACAAGACACTGCAGAGGCCCCCCCTTCTTCATCAAGAATGGACAATGTCAGCGCCTCAGCAAACACGCCTCATGCAAACCAAAACCATTTACCGTTATACATCAGCCCCCATCCTTCTCATCTGGACAACCATGATCTTGAGTTTTTAGCTCGCAAGGACTGCTTTACTTTACCCGATAATCAGCTACGAGATGAGCTTATCCGGATCTACGTCTTCGTAGTCTATCCCTTTATGCCTGCCATTGATCTTGCAGACTTTCTTGAACCTATTACAGGATCAAGTGAGGTTGGAACTGTTAGTCTATTATTATTCCAGGCTATCATGTTTGCCAGCGTTACGTTTATTGATATGCAACTACTGCAAAGGTATGGCTTTAAGAACAAGAGAGCAGCCCGACAAGTCTTCTTTAACCGCGTGAAGCTTCTCTATAGTCTAGGTTATGAAGCAGACCGTTTAACTCTGGTACAGTCCCTGCTCCTCATGACATACTGGTATGATTCCGACAGTGACGAGAAACATACATGGTACTGGATGGGCCTCGCTCTTACCACAGCGCACATAGAAGGACTCCACCGCGACCTGGAGGAGCCGCAGCAGATGACCAAGAATGGACGGCTGCGGCGTCGGATATGGTGGTCCTGCGTGATACGAGATCGACTGCTTGGGCTCGGCCTTCGTCGCCCTTCCAGAATCCAGGAAGATGAGTTCAGTGTTGAACGGTTACGACTTGATGATTTTGACATTTCGCTGCCACCGCCACCTGCAGTCGCTCGCTTGCTTGCAGCTCCAAGCTACACGGGTAAAGACCCTGTAAATCGTCAGAGAATAGCCAACCTCTGTATAGACCTCAGCCAGCTGTGTTTTGCGATTGGACGGATTCTCCATACCCAGTACACCATTGCCAGTACGCCGGGAGTGGGCTCCAACTACCTGCGAAGGGCGATTGTTCGACCTAGAAGCTTGAAGGAGCAGGCCCACAGCTTTGCAAAGTGCGATGCTGATCTCCAAGAGTGGTTTCAGAGCCTTGCCCCAGAGTCTCGCTATGTCCCTGGAGCTCGAGATGGCGGGGCCGCCGCTGCGCAGGTAGAAAACTCCACGATCAGACTGCATAAGATTCTGCTCTATATGAAATATCTCACGGCGATTGGGGCCTTACATCGGCCCCAGGTCTTCTACAGTGGCTCGGATAGCATCGATCCGGCGCGCAAGGCAGATTCAAGGCGCAAGCTAACTGAGGCCGCCGTGGCCATTACCAAGCTTGCCTTTGATCTACAGTTCAGCGGCCTGATGTGTTATGCGCCGACGAGCAGTGTCCCAGCATTCCTATCGGCGGCTCTAATACACTTGCTAAACATACGTTCCCCAGATGAGGAAACGCGGAACATCAGTATAGGCCGCTTCTGCCAGTGCCTTGATGCATTACACCAACTTCAGAGCATGTATACCGCTGCCGACGAGGCGGTACATATCATCAACAACATGACAGAGAATGCCGGCTTCATTCTTCCTCTGCTTAGTATAGGGAACCCGATGTCGAAGGCAAACGGAATCGCAGCAAGGAACTCGAGGCTGTTCTCAGAGATTGGGCCCAGTCGTGTTACAACAGCATATTCAAGCCCAGCCCCTGGGACAGGAAACCTAGACACCTCGCAAGAAGAAATGATATCTGCACCCATCCCGGGAGCAGGGCCAACGGGCGTTGCTCTTTCTGGGCATCGCTCAAGACAGCCATCAGCAGGCCCAAATATGACCTCGTCTGCTACACCAAACTTGATGAGTATCTGGAGCGCTGCAGGTAACATACACTCCGAGAGGGATATACCACTTCCTGCAGACCTAATGGCTGGTATCCAACTCGATCTAGATGCCTGGTATAATATAGGGGATATTATAGATCCAGCCTTGATGAACTTTGAGACAGGGCTAGACTTTTTAAACTCTTAATTCTTATTAATATATAAAGTAATAGTAAATAAATATAAATATATAAAGGAAATTATAACTTTAAATATAATCTAAATTAAACCTTTAATATATATCTTCTTTATTTATACTTAACTAAATAATACCATCCTCTTTATACTTTGCAATAGCCTCAGCGTCCATACCCATCTCCTCCAAGATCTCAACTGTATGCTGGCCTAGGCAAGGTGGAGCTGTCCGCAGGCCTATCTTGCTATCGCTAAACTTAACAGCAGGCCCAATAACCTTGATTGAACCAGCGCAAGCGGCATCCATCGGCACATCAATAACCATGTCCCTTGCGGCCGTCTGCGGATGGGCAAAGGTGGCCTCCATGTTATTGATTGGGCCAAAGGGGAGGCCTGATGGCTCAAACAACGCGATCCACTCGTCGATAGTCTTAGAGGCGAAGATGGGGCCCAGAAGAGCGGCAAGCTCCTCGCGGTGTTGCACGCGTAGGGGGTTAGTAATAAAGCGAGGATCGGTGACTAAGTGCTCCACGCCCAAGAGGCAGCACAGCGCGGCATACTGGCTGTCATTGGTGGCACCACATACGAGGTAGCGATCCCTAGTCTTAAAGGCATCGTAGGGCACAATGCTTGGGTGCTGGCAGCCCCAGCGCTCGGCCTCGATGCCTAAGTTAAGCCAGGCGAGGCCGACGTTGGTTAAAAGGCTAAGCTGCGTCTCGAACAGGCTTGCGTTAACTTGCTGGCCTGTGCCATCTCGTGCGCGGGCGATGAGGGCTGAGAGGATAGCGCCGTGCAGGAAGAGTCCTGTTGACATATCGACCAGGCCAATGCCAGCGCGCACAGGAGGACCGTTCTTCTCGCCTGTAATATGGAGGAGACCAGCCTCAGCGGCCGCAATGGGATCGTAGCCACCGCGGGTTCGGTAGGGGCCTGTCCGGCCATAGCCTAATTATAACAAGATGGTTAGCGCGGGCTGTTATGGGCAGAGAGAGTCAGTATGTTTCTGTTCTACATACCTGATAAGCTTGCATAGATGATGCGTGGGTTGAGCTCCTTGAGAACGTCATAACCCAGTCCCAGACGCTCCATAGTGCCTGGCTTAAAGTTCTCGACCCTGAGAGACACGAGGTTCTCACGTCAGCTCCTAGTCTAAAGGAGGAGGCAAAGGGATAAGAAAAGAAGACTTACACGACGTCAGCATCCTTGATCAGATCGAGGATAAGCTGTCGGCCCTCGGCCTTTTTGAAGTTGACAGTGATGGAACGCTTGTTTCGGTTTACGGCCGCAAAGTAGTTGGAGATAGGACCGCTGGACTCACTCCAAGAGGCTTTCTCACCGGCCATTATCCAGTGCCGCGTATCATCCTAAGGAGAGAGGCAAGAGAAGAGCGTTAGTTCACGTTGCAGTCATGGAGAGAAGAGGGGTCCCTCTCTCGTATATAATGGTAGAAATGCTAATATACATACCCCTTTCCCAACAGCCTCCACCTTCGTGACCTCGGCACCATAATCAGCGAGGATCTGGGTGCAGAATGGGCCCTGTTAACATGCAATGTCTTTTCGTCAGAAACAATCTCTTATGCTTTTTTTTTCCAGATTCATGGAAGGAAGAGAGAGCGTATACTTACCGCCAGAACCCGTGAGAGGTCGATGATTTTTATGCCAGTCAGGGCCCCCTGACTTGAGCTAGCTGACCGTGGTGCCGCATTGCTAGAGTTATATCTGTAGTTGATCGCTGCCCTTGTAGCAGATGGTGTTGATGATGGGTTTGCGCGAATATAGCTGCGCAGGAACGAGGGACGTAGGCGCTGGCCTGAAAAGAGTAGCCTCGCCATTTCTAATAGCAGAAGGATGTAAAGATGAAAGTGATAAGCTTTTACACATGCAGCGAGACAGGTATAGACAGCTAGATAATACTAATAAGAAAAGGTAGACTAGGAATAATATATATGCAGTGAGAAATACTATATAGCCTGGATTTACTTAACAATAAATAACATTAGTAGTAGTAATAGTAGTAAGAGGGGGAGAAAATTATTGCATTCTAAGATCTAGTCATGATGGATCTATTCCTCCTTCTACTGTCGGGTTAGTTCTCCCATGCTTTCCCCTAGACAATGGTGGTGGCATTTCACTTATGGATGCAACGGGGCTACCTCGGATTCTCTCGGGCTCTCTCCCTCGGCGACCCAACTGCCTCGGGTTAATTTAGGTTCTCTCCCTCGGCAACCCACTTACCTATAGCCCATCAGTCTCAATGCTCAGACACGCAATAGCCCAATGCCGATTCTCGCTTCTTTTATACAGTACAGATACTATTGCCCAGCAAACCCAGTCTTAGCCTAATGAAATTACTTGTAAGAATGCAGTAGTCGACTTGTGTACTCTTCTATGCCCCTTGCTTTCTCTGTGTAACTATGACAGATGCAGAGGCGATTCCTTTGACGAAGGGCCTCGCTGCCCTTCAGACCACACTTCCATTCATTGTCGGCTGCGGCTCAGGCATGGTGGCCACAACATGCGTGCAGCCCATTGACACAATCAAGGTCCGGTTGCAGCTCGCTGACAGGAGCGTGCTCCGGGTCACGACCTGGAGTATTGCCCGTGACTTAATGGCTGAAGGCGGCATCTTGAACATGTATCAGGGTCTCTCCGCCGCGATCATGCGCTCGCTCGTGTATGGGACAATGAGACTGGGTCTGTTTTCGACCTTCGAGAAGGAATTGGCAAGAAGAGCCCGTGAGAGAGGCACGACCTTGTCCTTTGGCGAACGATCGCTCGCTGGCGTTGGAGCTGGCGCACTGGCAGCGGTAGTCGGCAATCCGACAGAGGTCATCCTGATTCGAATGCAGGCCGACGGACTCAAGCCCTTGAGTCAACAAGCGAGGTACTCATCTGCCGTTGATGCCCTGCGACGCATTGCCAGGCACGAGGGCGTCCTTGCGCTCTGGAAAGGCGCAGGCCCAACCCTCATCCGTGCCATGTCCATCAACTTCGGTCAGCTCACCTCCTTTTCGGAGGCTAAGAATCAGCTACAGGAGCACACTAGCCTGTCGCCCCCGGTGCGTACGGCGGTGGCCGCTGGCATCGCTGGCTGCTTGGGCGCCCTCATCAGCCAGCCTTTCGACTTCGTCAAGACTCGTCTGCAGAACCAGGTCAAAACCTCCCCTGCCGTTGGACTTGGCTCTGGGGAGCTCCTGTACAAGGGAACCTTTGACTGCCTTTTCAAGGTCATACGCAAGGAGGGCCTTTTCAGGCTGTATCGGGACATCCTGCCTTACTTCATGAGAATTGGTCCCCATTCGTAAGTGATTTCTACCTTGAAGGCTTCCAATGATAGTGATTGCTATAATACTAATGCAAGGAAATTAGAATGATCGCGTTGTTTCTTACTGACACAATCATCCGCAAGATTGAGACTAGAAGCTTGTCTACCTAAAGGGTTACACTCAAGGGTAGATTGGGTTGTCTTACTATTGGCACCAAATACAGGAATATACACGAATGGCTTCTCGCTCAAGCATTATTATTTTAATAGCAACTCAAAATTCCATGATTCTTAGACTTGGGTTTAGAAGTTAGTCTAGAGTACTAACTAGCACTGTCGATGTAAGTAACACAAAAGCAGCCAAAAGACTATTACTTAGAGAGAGTTAAATAAAAACAATAGTGCAATCTCTAGAGTATACGTTGAGTCTATGAATGTCGTCTCAAATCAAGGGCAGTCTTCTTCTAGCAGGCAGGCATTGCGAGTAGCCCTCAGGTCTGTCTTAGAAATATCGGTGTGTCCTAAAGACAAGTTACACATAAGTAGCATGAGACTGGGACAGAGACAGAGACGCATCCTTCGTAAGACTAGCGGCGCAATTGGCATCTATTTTTCTTTCCCAAGGAAGACTCACTCACATCTTTCGACACTTAAGTCGCCACATGCTCCGGTTCGCCACCCTGCACATGGGGCAGAGAAGACCACGATCAGATAAACATTAAACTTATACTGTAACGGGCTGAAGGGCTGGTCTACACTTCAGTCATAGAGTATGCAAATATCAGGGGCATCCAGGCCTCAATTACATTACTCATCAGGTCAACTTCCTCAAATACTGGCCTACAGCAGTGATTGAATAATACAATTTCAGACTAGGTGCAATCTCAATAGCCGCCAAGCCACGTCAGCTTTGTTTCTCAGTAGGTGAAGCTTTGATGGGCGGTGTAACGAGAATATCAGGGAAGCTCAGAAGATCCTTATAGATCTGCAGGGTTGGTAGTTTGACCGCCAATGCATCAAGACCAACTCCAAACAGTGTACCACAGGAGCTTTCTCATTCACGATACCACCCCTTTCAACATTAATGAGAATTGCGTTCAGTTTCATTAAGTTTAGCTGAGGGGTAGAGATTATGTTTCTCGCCGTATTGGTCGATGGGACGTGTATGGATACGACATCCGCTCCCT
This sequence comes from Fusarium sororula, assembly GCA_017579625.1. Taxonomy (NCBI): domain Eukaryota; kingdom Fungi; phylum Ascomycota; class Sordariomycetes; order Hypocreales; family Nectriaceae; genus Fusarium; species Fusarium sororula. The sequence continues at coordinate 228,219 of JACWFA010000055.1, forward strand.
TCGGCATCTCATCAAAAGAGAGATATGACGGACTTTGTCGCTTAGAGCATATCTGAATTAGACATCTATCTACTTTATAAGACTTGTGCATTAACATTAGATCTCTGGTGACTAACACACTTGTCACTGAGGCTGCAATGATCCCTTGGATGCATAAGGCATGTTGAATTTCAGCAACTAAAGATTTGGCTGGGAAAGGCATGTCTCATAGCTATACTTCAAAGTTTCCATAGCGTTTAATCTCTCTCTAGATTGTATGTCCAAAACATTGCCAGTCTCACAGAATTAACGTCTTTGTGATACACCACTCCCAGAAGCTTGCTTTCCATCAAAGTATTCCAACGGGATCACCCACGTGCTTTAGCCAAGGGGGGGCTGAGATTTAGCATTTAGCGAGTGTAACGGAACAGTGAGCTGTGATTTCCAAGCTTCGCCAAATCCCCCTCGCTATACTTCTCCGAAATCTCTTCGATTGACATCTGGTCTCTCTTCTTATTGACTCTCTTGTGGTAGAAGTCCAAGAAAACAACGGAAATGACGCCTGCGACTGCTGCCGCCATCGAGACTCCGAAGCCCGTAGGATTCCCCGGTGCGTCACTGTCAATGAAGATGTAGCTCGCGAAGATACCACCAATACTTGCGAGTGCTAGGACGTACGCCAACGCGACACTGCGCTTAGCAGCTCCAACAGAGTTGTTGCTCGTCCATGTTGAAGTACCGGGATTGATCGGGTACACACCAATATTCAAAAGTATAACAGCAAAGAAGCAAGCACCGATGTGATCCTCAATGTATGGCAACAGAGGCGTGATAATGTAGTAGGAGATAATCACAAGAATCTGAGGGGTCAAAAGGAAATAGCTGCGGCGATGCATCTTATCGCCGAGCATATTGAACCCGGCCGAGCTAATAGCGCCTGCAATGTAGGGCGGAATACTAAGTAGCTGAGCGTTACTCGACGTGTGACCCATGTTCTTAATGATTTGAGGTTGAGAAAACTTTATGCTGTAGATTGGGACTGTGCTGCTCCAGTAGCATAGTACAATGGGGTAGTACTGCCAATCAGTAACAAGGTCTTTGATGAGGGCGAGGGTAAGCTTCTGGCCCTCCTCGTTCGCTCTTTCGCCGCCATTCTCTGCTACCATACGGCGGATGAGGTAGTCAGACTCCTCCTCCGTCAGCCATTTGGGTCTTCTTCGGGGGGTATCAGGAAGTAAAAAGGGGGTGATGACACCCATGAGAACAGTGGCTATACCCTCGAGGAGGAAGATCCATCTCCAACCCTCCTGGCCAGCAACACCATCCATCTTGGCAATTGCATAAGCCAGCAAGCCTAAGAAAGCGCCCGAGAGGGCAGAAGCCGTGTAGAACAGGGACAGCCTCGTAGCTAGCTCGTACTTGGTGTACCACTTGTCGAGCATCTGTGACAGTGGCCAGAGCTGGGAGACGTGAGATATATGTTGCATTTACTCACAGTTACTGCGCCTGGGAAGAGACCAACCTCAAAGATACCTATAATGAAGCGCACGGACACAATGCCGCCGAAATCCTGGACGACACCGTGAAGTGTCATCACTACATCCCAAAGGACTGGGATGATGCCGATGTAGAGCGAAGGTCTCTGCGGGAAGTATCCCTCGAGGATCCAGTTCGAAGGTACCTCTGTATATTTCACATCAGTATTAGAAAAAAGATTCAAGATATCAATAAAGACTTGCCACAAAGAATATAATTAACCAAAAGATCGATAAGGTAATCTGGTATTGTTTTGGCGTCAGATCCAAGTCTGCCTTAATGTCTTTAATCTTAGCATTTTTAATATTAGCTCTATTAATATAGGAAAGCACTGCTGCTATATAAGTAAAACTTCTTTTTATATATAAAGTATTATAAATTACTTACAATAGAGAAACATAAGCAAATAGTATAATATAAAGATCCATCTCAAGGAGGACACTATTCCTTTTCTTCGCTAGGTACTCGTCGCTGGCATCGTGATAGCCATTGGGCACTGCTTCCTATTGCTGTTTGCCAATAAGCTCGATATTGTCAGCAAGAGCAGGTTTAGTATCTGCTATAATGGTCTAGTAATCCTGTGTTTGGAATAATAAAGAGAAATTCTATTAGTCAGGGGAAGTGTGAGAAACTCTATTGAATCTATGGGCCTGGGGATTTTACATATATAGGGGAATGGCAATCTAGGAATAAAGTCTAGATAGAAGGTTAGATAATAGATATGTTTCTTCGTTAGCTTATCCGTTAGCTTTGTAGCTATTAAACCCTGAGGAGAACCCCGTTAAACCCATTAGCCGAGGGAATTAGAAATAAGATAAACCTCGGGTAAGTTAGGTAAACTAATTTAATTAATTTACCTAAGGTTTATCTTATTTCTAATCACCTCGGCTTTTAGTTAGCTATTTAACTTTTAAGACTGGTTTAATAAAGCTATATTTATATACTTTAATAATATTTACTATTGCTATAGTAATAACTATATTGATATATAAATATAAGAACTACACCGGAAACATATTGAGATAAGGGTACATTTCCCAGAAAGGTCTTGGAAACGTTTCCAATTCTCCCTACTTATTGCAATTCCTTGCTATCACCTACAATTAAACCGCAACAATGCCTCCCCGTCTTACATCTTCCCTGCGCTTCCCTGTTCTTCGCCGCCTGTATTCCACGGCCGCAGATTCAGGCCCCCTCGTCCGTGTTACGAACCTTTCTGCCCCCGGCTCGGGTCACATTCGCGTCCTCGAGCTCAATCGTCCTTCTGCTCGCAATGCTCTCTCCCGCGGGCTTGTAGCTGCGCTTCGCGCCGAGGTTGATGAAGTCCACAAACAATATACACCTGAGGGCAATGAGACGAAGCACGCTACAGCAACAAGTAACGGACCGACGAGGGCCTTGGTTCTTGCCAGTGCTGTAGACTTGTCCTTTTGCGCCGGCGCAGATCTGAAGGAGCGCAAGACCTTCAGCCAGAAGGAGTAGGTGTCTACCTCAGTGCATCACAGAAGCCACTTAATTAACTAATTGGCCTAAAATAGAACCGCCGAATTCCTGTCGAACGTCCGCAGCACCTTCAACGCCATCTCTGCCCTGCCTATACCCTCTATCTGTGCTATCTCCTCAATCGCCCTCGGGGGGGGCCTTGAACTTGCTCTTACAACAGACTTTCGCGTTCTCTCATCTAATGCTGTAGTTGGTCTCCCTGAAACTCGCTTAGGCATTATCCCTGGCGGCGGCGGCTGCCATCGTCTCCCCCCCCTGATTGGCCCTTCCCGAGCTCGTGATGTTATCCTTACTGGCCGCCGCGTTGCTGGCCCAGAGGCGTACTTCCTTGGCATTGCGAATAGGCTTGTTGAGGTACAGCAACCAGAAGAGGTGCCTGAGGGTGGCGAGAAGGAGGATGTGCTGTCCTTCGCGAGGAAGGCGGCGTTGGGTGAGGCTGTAAGATTGGCACAGGAGATTTGTGAAGGAGCGCCAGTGGCAATCAGGGCTAGTCTAGAGGCGGCAAGATGGGCGACAGAAGATAAGGAAAACCAGATGTCTGAGCGTGTTGTAGTTACAGAGGATAGAAATAGGGCGCTTAAAGCATTTGCTGAAAAGAGGAAAGCTATCTTTCAAGGTAACTAGAGACTTATTACTATATATTAATATATTTTTTATATTTTATCTTATTAAAGTTTTTTATCTTTTACCTATTTACTAATATATTTTTAAGTAAAAGAATAAATATAAAAAAATAATAGTATTTTATTATATTATAATTAGTTATTATAATAATACGTTATAAGTAGCTATAAGCACTATTATAATAGCTTATATAGTAATTATAGTTTAGTTTTTTCAGACCCTTCTGCCTTGCAAGTTCTCTTTACTTATAGATAGAAAAGATATAAAGTAAGATAGTAAAAGTAAGTATTAAGAGTATACTAGACTAATTAATACTCTAGGAATCTTAAACTTTAAGAGCTATGAATAAGAAGGTAACCTCATAATAGATATCGCGAACTCTTATAAAACAAGGCCTTAAACACCCTTCTCATCCTGCATCTCCACTGTCATGGACTTGGCTTTGTTGTCAGACGGTAGCATCTCAGCGTCTTCACCATCGAAGATAAATGCCATCTGCTCGAGAGTACGGCCCTTGGTCTCAGGGTAGCAGAAGTAGGCAATTACCAAGAAGCCGATTAGAAACACAATAAAAATAAAGTAATACTTCCACCCAATGCTCTCGAGCGCAATCGGGTTGACGAACATGTTGAAAATACCAGCGAGAATGCCTGAAAGCCATAGGACACTGAAGCCTCTCGATCGAAGGCGAAATTGCCAGATCTCGACTGGGTATGAAATCACAAGTGGAGTCCTGCGTGTTCTGTTAGTTCTGTTACGGTGAAAGGGGGTATTGACTGGATGAACGTACAGAGCAATATCATAGCCGGCGAAGAAGATGAAGAGCATTGGGATGACAGCGGTTCCAACAGCACTACTTCCGGTATTGGCAAAAGAGCCAGACAGCCCGGTGATGATAATGTAGCTGACCAACATGGTTACAGCAGAAGTGAGGAACAAGGGCCGTCTTCCAAGCTTCTCTACAGATACTGCAGCGCCGACAGCCCAGAGGAGGTTCCAGACCTGGAGACATGCAGAGATGAGTGTCTGGTCAGTAACGCTGGTAATGCCAACAGTCTTGAGGACAAGAGCAAGATAATATGAGACCACGCCATTGCCACTCCACTGACTCATGATTCCCAGAGTCACCGAGATCAGAAGCCTCCACCTATTGCCCTTTGTCTTGAACATATCGGAGTAGCTAGAGGTGGAATAGGCTGCCTGTTCTGCCTTGATGGTGTTGGTGATCTCTTCGGTTTCCAACTCAACCAGCTGCGCGGTGTCATCTCCACCTGCATGATGTTTCGAGATAACTTGCCTAGCTTCTTCGATTCGGTCCTTAGAGACGAGCCATCGGGGAGACTCTGGAGCCATAAAAAAGCCAGGGAAAGCTAAAGCCGGAAGAAGTATCTGCAGCAGCGATGGAAGGCGCCAGTCCCATGAACTTACATAGTTCCTGGTGGCAAATGTGACCCATGCAGAAACGACACTGCCAAGGTAGAAGCCACACTGGAAGCAAGAAGCCGCGATGGCTCTGTGAGTAGGATAGGCGATTTCATTGATGAGCAGTGGTGCACTGCTAGTGTACAATCCTGCCGCAGCACCAAGCAGGCCGCGAGCGGCGATGAAGGCCCCAGGGTTATGAGCAGCTGTTTGCAGAACCGTGCCAGCGACGAGGCAAACGTAGCCCGCGTAGACGCCTGACTTGCGACCATATATGTTGGACGTCCAAGCAGCAATGAAGAAGGCGATACCGTTCATAGCCCAGTAGATGGCATTGATGAAACCTAGCCAAGCACCTGTAGGCATGTTCATAAACACGTTCCACTTGGGAAGAGCTTGAAGACCATTCATCAAAGAGCCATCGTATCCATTAGCAGAAGCTGTTGACTACGTTAACGTCAAAAAATCTCCCAGACAGGGACGAATTCAACTTACAGAACAAGACCAGTGACAAGATGATAAAGTTGAGTCTCAAAAGGTGCGCCTGACGGTACCAGGGTCTATCGCAAGGCATGACAGAACCCAACTGATAATCGACAGGGGTATCCGCCTTGGGTGTAGCGCCTTTGGCACGCATGGTGTTTGAGTCCGTTGCAAAAAAGACTGTGAAGAATTGAGGCAGATGAATGGATGAATGGATGGGTGGAATGGTGTTTGTGTTGAAACAGAAGCCGTCTCGATGGAGGAGATCCCGTTCACCTTTATAGAAATTCTTATCGGGTCCGTAGAGAATGATACCTAGTGCGCATACGGGTCTAAGCACAGTCCCCTATCACGCGGGGTTAAGATCCGGGGAACTGGAAAGACCCCAATACCTAGATGGATCTGGGATTGGACTAGCGACCTCCGCGCTTGATAACATGATCAGTAACTGATATGTGTTATCTCGCTTACGAGGACATGGGGACTAAATTGGTTTAATGGTTGAGAAGCTGATGGAGAAGCTGGTGGTGAAATAGCAGGCTATACTTCGGGCGGAATGGCCGGGGAGATACGGATGGGGATAGTCTGTGGAGGACGCGGAGAATTGCCAGAATAAGAGTAGCTCTGGTTCACGGTTAAGTTTAGCGGCCAGCAACTCTAGATAGCTAAGAAAGTCATTAAACGCTAATGTTGCAGGGAGATAACATTGTTTGCATTGATTGATACTGCTTCGTACTCTGGTATTCTAGTCAGTAACGGGGCACGTTACGGGTTTGAGGCCAATCAAAACCATCAAATTCGACATGAGCTTCCCCTCTTTCTGAAAGAGGGGAAAAGCGAGAGAATACAAAGATTAGCTTTTCTAACACAACGCATGCTTATCAAGCACATGAGCTATGTATGGGGATTTGACCCCAGATTTAGTGAAAGGCATCTGCAAGATCGGGTCTTGGTAATACACTAAACGAATCGGCCGTATCATTTCGTGTTTAGCGTCAGATAACACCCTCCGACATAGCCGGACGCTCCCCGATTTCCCCAGAGCTGCCGATACACTATTGATCCCTCTTCAAGTCGCGTAATCGGAATGGCTGTCCCCCGATATATATTTTAGTTACTGGTGCCAATACTGAGTCCTTTAACAGCGTTATCTCTTGGAAAGAAACACACTGATCTCGTCACATTGTATCATCTTTTACTAAACTGAGCCACATTCGACACTGCTAAATTAGCCTTACGCAACATCACGTCCCCTGCAAACAAACAAGTCTAATAATAGCTAAAATGGTCAAGACAATGCGTTTCAGAGACCTGGAGGTCCCTACACCAGGTTTTGGTGCCATGGGCATCAGCTATGCACTCGGCAACGACCTCAGCTACGAAGAAGCCGAGCCTGTATTGCTCAAAGCTCTGGAGCAGGGTTGTGGATTCTGGGATACTGCTGTGCGCCTCGTCGACCCTCTTGGCCAAAGCATTACCACTTACTAATTATTCCTAGGTTTCTTATGGCGCCGGAAAGAATGAGAAGATCATCGGCGACTTTATTAAGAAGCATAATTGTCGTGATAAGCTTTTCAGTGCGTATTTGTCTCAAGAGTGGTGTACATTATATAATTAACCGCTTTTAATAGTTGCATCCAAGTGCGGTGTTGCTGCCTTTGAAGACGGATCTGTGACCAACTCGGCCGAGCATATCAAGACGTATATCGAAGGAACAATCGAGAGACTTGGCTTTGCTCCCGACTTATATTACATCCACCGCATGGACCCGAGTCAGCTCATCCACCTTCGATTCTCTACACAAGTGCATGCTAACACAAGTCCCTAGATATGCCCCTGGAAGAATCTATCCCTGCCCTTGATTCCCTCCGTAAACAAGGCAAAACCAAGTACATTGGATTGTCCGAATGCTCCGCGGAGACACTGCGCAAGGCAAACTCAAGTAAGCACTCACTGTATCTATTTATGTATCGAAACTCACGAATGCTAACTTAACAAGTTGCCAAGATTGACGCCGTGCAAGCCGAATATTCTGCCTTTGAAACGATCCACGAGACCAACGGTTTGATCGACACAGCTCGTGAGCTTGACATCGAATTCATAGCCTATGGTCCTCTCGGTCACGGCTGGCTGGTAGAAAACTTTCCCTACCAGACACCTGACGACTTTGCGCCCGACGATTACAGGAGACAAAGTCAGTTCTTACTCCCCTCTTCCCATTTTGCATCAGAATAACCCTGCTAACCCTTTTCAAGTCCCCAAGTGGCAAGGCGAGAACTTTTACGCCAACAAGAGAATCGCTGACGGTTTCAGAGAGCTTGCTAAGCGCAAGAACTGTACGTTGCCCCAGATTGCTCTTGCTTGGGTCGCGGCGCAGGGCATGATTTCTATCCCTGGTACGACTAAGCCGGAGCGCTTGATTGAGAACTTTTCATCGAGGGATATTGAACTTACGGAGGAGGAGGTCAAGGATATGAGGAAGTTGGTTGATGCTTTGAAACCTCAGGGAGATCGATACAATGAGACTGCCATGAGAAACATCGGTAAATAGACGGTAGACAAAAGATTAACATATCATTAGAATGTCGATATAAATGAGTAAACACAGCTGATCGCCGGTTTCAGTTGCGATGGCTCAGATACGGCTCAAGCTTATTGACCATCATGTGCTACTTCTGTGATGCTAGTTACTGCACTGACATCGAGTTAGCGTCGCGAATTTTCTGTCGATACTGATCTGTCGTGGTCGAACTGCCTAAGTCACATTAACCCAACCGTTATTACTGTCAGAAACCACTGATAGCAGGACATATGTGCTTGTTATGTGCGAATCTTTGTCCTGGACAATTGATTATATTTTATTAAACTTATAATTAAAAACAAAAAGTCAATTAATTTGTATATCTCTGTATCCAATTATAGCGGTAGGTTGCGAAGCGCTGCCTTCTTCTTATCCCCTTTATACTTAATATATATAATTAATACTATATTTAAACTAACCTAAGCGGATTAGTAAGTCTTATAAAAATCTATAAGCTTTATAGGATATCCTTTACTATAAATCTCCTTTATAGGTATAAACTTAATATAGAATTTTTATTATCTTATCTCTTTTTATTTTTATACTATATAGTTATTAGTATTATAACTTAATAAGTAAAAGTACTTATATTAAATATACCTTACTTAATTCTTATTAATTACTAAAAGGGTTATACTTTAATTTTATATATATTATAAGCCTTAAATATAGCTTATAATATAAACTTATAATTAATTATAAGCTTAATTTATAATATTATAAGTTACTTTAAGATATATATTTATTTATTTAGTAATAAATAAAACTTAGTTTACTAGGTATTAATAATACTTTTTTTTAATAAGGTTTATTTATACTATTAACTATTTAAAGATATAACTTTAAACTAATATACTTAATATAATATTTTATATAATTTATAAATATAAACTTAGTATAAATTAATTTCTTTATTTAAAACCTTAATATAATAGTTATCCCTAACTATTAAGCTATAAGTAAAAGATTAGGCTATAATTACTATATAAGTAATTATAGTAATATTATAACTACTTATAGAAGCCTTATAGTACTATTATAAGAATAAATTATAATATTTAACTATTATAATAAAGTATAAGATTTTAAAAAGAAATATTATATATATATAATATATAATAGTATATAAAAGTGGAAAACTATACTTTTTTATATAAGTAAGTAAGGGGTCTTTTAACACTTTATTACTAAGATCTAGAAATCTTTAGTAAAACCTAAGGGTTTTAAAGTAATATTAAAGCTTGGCAGGGCTATAGCGTACTTAAACGGTCTCCTCTGGAAGCTAAGTAAGGGCAGTTAGGTCAAGTTAGAAGTAGGGTTCTCTGCTGCTAAATAGGTAGGTTTGCTAGTAGCCGATTAATTAATTAATAGTTCAAACGTGTCTAACCTGTGCATAACAGCGTTGAAGTAATTATACAGAAAGCTATCTACTGGTCGGACCGGAGCTTTGTAATTACAATCCGGCAGATAAGGAATGGTCATGATATGTAATACTTTGTTCCCGCAATGACCGCATGGCTAATGCTAACGTGGGGAAGCCGGGGAGTTAGCCCGGGTCATGCCCGCTGCAGTGTTACCGATTTGGCACTAGTTCGCGCTAATACTAGACTAGTAAGCACTAGACCGCTCCAGGCTAGCTTTTATTAAGGTAAGCTTTTATTCTTATTATTAGGTAATAGGTATTAAATAAATAAAAATATATTAAGTTAAATAACTATAATTTAAGTAATATTTAGTAAATAAAAATTATAATAAAAATTAAAGATTTTTATAAGAGTTTTATATTATTATAAGTTTAATAAAAATAAAACTATAAAGCTATAAAAAGTAATAAATAGTATTATATTTATATAACTATTTTTATTTAATTTTTTTATTTTTTCTTAGTCTTTATAAGAAAATCCTTTTTATAAGCTAGTTATAAAACTTATTTTATTAATAAGTAATTAATAAAAGTACTTAAAAATAGCTAAATTAAATATTTTTAAAGTAAAAAACTAAAAGGGATTTATATTTTTAAAGTTAAAAAAAATAATATTTAAAGAATTAATAATTATTAATTAAGTATTATTAATTTTAGTTATTATAATAAAATTTAAAGTAATTCTTTTAGCTATATTAATTAAGTAATTAAAATACTAATAATATTATTAATTAATTTAAATATGTATTTATACTAATAGTATATTAATATTTTAAGTATAATAATTATATACTTTATTATATAGTTAATTAGCCTTTTTTACTAATTATATTAATATTATAACTTTAAGTCTTTAACTTTAAGCTTTTAAATTTTATAATTACTTTTTTTTTTATTAATTTTATATTATTACTATAATAAATTAAGCTTTAATAATACCTTTTTAGCTTATTACTTAATAGCTTTTAATTACTTATTATATAAGCTACTATAAATAGCTATAATAAATTTTATTTTCTTAAGCTTAAAATTTAATTTTTTAAGTAACTTCTTTTTAAGCTTATTAAGTACTTTAATTTTATACTTAAAAAAGCCTTTATTAACTAGCTTATATTAAAGCTATATAAGCTTAAGGATTTTATAATTAAAAAATATTTACTAAATATTAATAATATTATATAAATAAAACTAGTTATTTATAATTTTTAAAGCCTTATTATATAGTTTATTATAATTAGTTTTATAAAAGGCTTAGTTAATTATTTTATTTTTAATTATATTAAGGCTTTTTTTTATTAAATAAAAATAGCTAGTACTAAGCCTTTATAAACTTCTTTTAATAAAAAGTATTATAATAGTATAGCTATAAAGTTATTAGTAGCTATAATTAAAAAGGAAGTTAAGTTAAATAACTTACTATTAAAGTATATTAAATAATTAAAATATAATATCCTTTTAAAGTAAGTTATAAAAAAAAGATTTTAGCTAGTTAAAAAGTAAGTAAGGCTTTTAAGCTAGCTTATTTATAGTAAAGTTTAAGGTATAAATAAAACTATTAACTTAATAATATTAACTTAATAAAGCTTTACCTTTTAAAAAGTAATTAATATTTAAATTATACTAAACTTTAAAAATACTTAAATATATCTTTTAAGGCTAACTTATAAATTTAAAAAAAAAAAAATTAATTAATTTAAATTATTATATATTTTAAATAGTTTATAAATATATTAAAAATAGCTTAATATTAAATTAATCTTATTATTTAAGTTTTAAAATATTACTTTTACTTTAATTAAAAAATACTTTATTTAATTAATAAATACTTTATTAATAATATCTTTATATTATACTTAAAGTAAGTAATTATATATAATTAATAAAGTTATAAAAATTAAAAAAAGTTAGTATATAATAATACTTTTAATATTAATAACTTACTATAATAAAGTATAAAGTATTATATTTTAAAGTTAATTTTATTTATAAAGTTTATATATATAATAAAATTAATAAAATTAATAGTTAATTATATAAATTATAAATACTTATATACTTTTACTATAATAAGTTATATTAATTATAACTTTTTTTTATTAGCCTTATAAGGCTATTAAGCTTTTAGCTTTTTATAAAGGCTTAAATAATAAAGACTTTATAGTAAGTTAATATTTTAAAACTTAATATTAATAAAAGTTTATTTACCTTAATTAAATAGTATAAATACTACCTTTTAGTAGTTATATTAAGTTCCTTTTTTTATTTTACTTAAAAAATATAATTAATATATTTATTATACTTTTAAAGTATATTTTTTAACTTAACTTTTTATACTTATTAATTATAATTACTAGTATTAATTATAGTTATTAATATTAATATTTAAATTATATTAAACTTTAAAGATACTTAAATATACCTTTTAAGGCTAATTTATAAACTTAAAAAAAAAATAATTATTAATATAATACTTATTATATATTAAAGTCTATAAACTAATTAAAGCTATTATATAATTAATTATAACTTTATTAATATAATTAAATTAATATTAAAGTAAGCTAATAGTTATAATTACTATAAGCTTTATATAATAACTATAGCTATTATAAAAAAACTTTTTATTAAAAAGCCTATTTAGCCTAGTTAAAATAACTATTTTTAACTATACCTTAATTAATATAATATAGTTAATAAGTAAGTAACCTAAATAAGTAAGTAACTTAAAAATCCTTTACTTTATAATATTTTTATTTAATTAAATACTTTTTAATTACTAAATATACTATAATAATTAAATAAAGCTAGAATCCTTTTTACCTTTTAAGCCCTTTAAAATAACTTAAAATTAAGTATATAATAAGTAGTAACTAAATATAAAGTTTACTACTATACCTTATAATACTATTAAAATAATATTTATTTATAATATAATTTTATTTTAAATTTATAAAAGCTATTTAATTTAAAGAAATAAATAATAGTTTAATTTATTTTTAATTTAAATTTATAAGGATTTTCTTTATAATTATATTTTATAAAAAAAATAGCTAATTCTTTACTAGCTAACTATAATATATTACCTATTAGTAAGTACTAGGCTTATAATTTTATAAAGTAATAACTAAAGCTAAAAATATATTTATTTTAAAGATATAATTATTAAAAAGCTAAATATAAAGATTTAACTATTATTTATAATTAGTTTAGGCTTATATAAAATATAATTATAAAGTATAATATTTAATTAAATAATATTTAAAACTTTAATAAAACTAGCTTTATAATAAGCCTTATAATAGCCAGGATAGTAGTTATAAGCTTAAAAAGGTAAGGAAAATTAAAATTAATATAGTTTAAAAATTAAAAATAAATTATAATAATTATAGTAATTAATATAAAGGGTTAATTAATCTTACTATTTATTATTAATTTAGGCTAGTATTACCTTACTAATTAATATTAAGAAAATAACCTTTTACTTAATTAAGTTATTATAATAAGCTAAAATAGGTAAATAAATAATAAATTAAGTCTTAAGTAATTAAAGTACTTTAATTAGTTTATAATTATATAATTAGTTAGTACTTATTACCTTTTAATTCTTAATAGTTATAAAAGTTATTACTTTATTAAGTTTAAAAGATATTACTAGGATTATAAAATTATTATACTTTATATACTTACTTATATATTTTACTTACTTTAGCCTCTTAATATTAAGTACTTTATAGTACTAAAAAAGGCTTATAATTAAAAAATAAAGTATTTAATTAAATACTTTATAACTTATATTTTTAAAACTAAGTTATTTTTAGCTTTTTATATTACTTTTTAAGCTACTTTTATAAAAAGTAATATTTAAATAGGTTTTAAAGGAATTAGGTTTACTCCTTTTAACTTAAAAACTATAATCTTAAAGCTTAATATATAGCTATAAACCTTAATACTTTTTAAAAAGGCTACTTAACTATTAATACTATAAGCTTTAAAAACTTTAAAGATAGTAATAAAGGCTTAATTTTAATTTAAATACTTTAAAAACTAAATTAAAAGATATTATAATAGCTTTTTAAAGTTTATTATTAAAGCTTTAAAGTTAGCTATTAAGGTAATAAAAGTAATTATATATAAGGTTAAATTACTTTATTAAGGGCTAAGCTTTATAATTTTTAAAATATAAATAAAATACTAAGTTAATACTATAAAGTAAAAAAGACTAAACTATAAAAAAAAAAAGTAATAATTATATAAAATATAATATAAGTAATTAATTAAATAAATATTAATATATAAGTAATAGTAAAATTATTATAAAGTAATAGTTAAAAAAGGTTAATTAAATTAGGTATTTAATATTATAGTATATATAGTAAAAGTAGTTATAATATAAGAACTTATTAAGTAGTTTTTAAATTATTTAAAAAAAAGTTTAGTAAGTAAAAGCTAGTATTTTTAAACTATAGCTTAAGCTTTTAAGCTATAGGTTAAAAAGGTTAAGAAAAGTAAGTTACTTACTTATCTAGGTTACTTACTTATTAACTATATTAATTTATTATATAAATTAATTCCCAGGCTAGCTTAATACTTAAATTAAGGTTATAGCTAGTTATATAGTAACTTTAATTATATAGCTATAGGCTTCTTTATAATATCTTATTAATAATTAAAATTAATATTAATAACTATAACTAATAAAGGGAAAGTTAGGTTAGGGAATGTACTTTATAATAAATATACTAGCTATAGTATTCTTTTAAGTAAAATAAAAAAAAAAACTTAATATAGCTACTAAGAAGTAGTATTTATACTACTTAATTAAAGTAGTAATTATACTACTAAGGTAAATAAACTTTTATTAATATTAAGTTTTAAAATACTAGCTTACTATAAAGGCCTTACTATTTAAGCCTTTATATAAAAGTTAAAAGCTTAATAGCCTTATAAGGCTAATAAAAAGAAAAAAAAAGTTTTTTTATATAAATTAAGCTTACTTTAGTTATTTAATTAATTTAATTTAACTAGCTAAGAAGCTAGCTAAATAAAAAAACCTAAAAATAGCTATAAAAAAAGGCTTACTTTTTAATATAAATAAAATAACTTTTATTATAATATTAATAAATTTAGGCCTATATAAAAAGTAATTAATAAATATAATTATTAAGGCTAAATATATAGTTTACTTTTTTTTACTTATATAAAATAAATATATAAACTAAACTTATAGTTTAAAATTATTAAAAGATTAAATATCTTTATAGCTAATATATAAGATATAGCTAATAAGGTTTTATAATATAAAAATAATATAATATAATATTTATTTTTTAATATATTATAATATATAATATTATATATTAATATAGTTAATAAGTAAGTAACTTAAATAAGTAAGTAATTTATTATATTATATAGCTAAAAATAGCCTACTTTATAGTACCTAGCTACTTTAAATAAATTAGCTAAAAATCTAAAAAAAATATTTTTATATAGCTTATAGCTATTTATATATAAAACCTTTTTTTTAAATTTTTAGCTATTTTACTTTATATAGTAAAGCTTATTTATATAGTATAAAAAGTATAAATAAGCTTTTTTATATATAAATTAAAAGATAAATTAGCTAGAATTATTTTATTAATAATATAGCTTTTCTATATAGTTAAATATATAACTTTAAAACCTTAGCTATTTTAGGCTTAGCTTGAATTTTATATTAGCTTTTAAAAATTAGCTTTTAAGGTATAAGTTTAGCTAGGTTACTTACTTAACTAGGTTACTTACTTATTAACTATATTATACTAAAAAATATAATAACCTTAATATTAAGTCTTAAGGTTATATAGCTATTACTTTAAACTTTATAATTTAATTAAATAAGTAGCTTTAATTTATAAGTATAAAAAAGATATTTTCCCTAGCCTTAATAAGCTATATACTCTTTTTATTATTACTTTAAAAAGGTAATTAATACTAAGGCTTTAATACTAAAGGCTTAATTTTAAATAAGCTAAAAACTTTTAAAACTATTATAAGATATATTACTATATAATTAATATTAATAATAACTATATAGCTAATATAATTAATAACTATATAACTAGGCCTTTAATAAATATTTATAGCCTTTTATTTAATAATTTTTTAATTTTTTAATTATTTTTAAGGTATTATAAAATTATAAAAAAATAGCTACTATATATTAATAAACTATTAATAATATAGTAAGTCTATTTAGTAATTTTTAGTTACTAAATATAGCTACTTAGTATTAATAAAAATAAAAATAAAGGCCTTATTAACTTTATTATAAATTAAATAAAAGTATTAAAAGACTTTATAAGTTATTTAAAATAAAGTTAATATTTTTTAAAGTAATAGTAAGCTTTTATTATAAGTATTAAATTAAGTAATAATAATAAGCTATATTAATAGTAGTTTATAAAGTTAAAATATATAGTTATAGTACTTAAATTAATAGTATAAATATTATATTATAGGAATTAAGGGTAATTATAATATATAAAAAAAAAAAAAAAAAAAAAAAAAAAAAAAAAAAAAAAAAAAAAAAAAAAAAAAAAAAAAAAAAAAAAAAAAAAAAAAAAAAAAAAAAAAAAAAAAAAAAAAAAAAAAAAAAGGAAAAAAAAAAAATTTAAATAAGTATTATAAAGGCTTACTTAAAAGGCTTATAAAAGCCTAAAAAATTAAAAGGTTACTATAAGTTAAAAGGTCTTTTAATTAAAAGTAATTATAAAAAGTCTTTATAAAATTACTTAAAGGTTATAAATAACTATTTTAGTTATAATAAAAAAGGTAGTATTTTTACCTTAATACTATATCTTTAAGATAAATAGGTATTATAAACTATTTTAATAAAATAAAACCTAAATAAATTATATTAAGGTTAGTAATAATACTATTTTAGCTAAAAATAGCTAAATTAAAAAAAAAGGATAATTATAATAGCTACTTAAAGATAAGGCTAACTAGCCTTATATATTTAATATATAACCCTAAGACCTTCCTAGCTTTATTAGGAAAATCCTTTATATTAAATTCTTATTTCCTTAAGCTTTAATTAATATAATATTATTATACTTACTTAGCCTTTATTATTAAGATATTATAATAGTTTTATATTAATTATTTATTTTATTTTAATACTTATTTTTATTATAACTTAATTTTATAATATATTATAATAGCTACTTAGAGATAAGGCTAACTAGCCTTATATATTTAATATATAACCCTAAGACCTTCCTAACTTTATTAAGAAAATCCCTTATATTAAATTCTTACCTCCTTAAGCTTTAATTAATATAATACTATTATACCTACCTAGCCTTTATTATTAAAATACTATAATAATTCTAAAGCTTTTACCCTAGGCTACTTAATTATAATAATTAACTTATAATAAACTATTACTCTTAGTACTAAATTAAATAAATTAGTACTAAAACCTTAAAGAGTTATTACTAACTTTACCTAGATAATTAAGAAAAAGTTATTTTAAACTATAATATATAAAATAACTTAAACCCTTATTAATACTACCTATATTATTACTTTAAAAAAAAAAATTAAGTAACTTAAAGTAAAGCTTACTTTTTAGTAATAAGAAAAAGAACTAAAATAACTTATTTAAAAGAACTAACTTTAAACCCCTTTTAATAACTAAAGGAAAAATAACCTAAACCTTTAAAAAAATATTCTTAGTACTAAAAGCTTAGACTATAACCTAGATAATACCTTATTAAGTTACTATTAAACTAAAGCTAGCTTATTTTTTTTCTTTTTAAAAAGTAAAATTAAAGTAAAAAATATTATTACTTTTAAGTACTTAATTATCTTTTAAAAAAGAAATAAATAGCTTAATAATATAAACTAAAGCTTTAAAGAAATATAAAAATAATACTATACTAATAAAAGTAAGATTCTTTTTATTTATAATAATATAACCCTAAATACTAAATTAATATAATTTAATTATTTAAATAAATAATCTTAAAAAAAAAAAAAGGCTTTTAAAAGAAATTAAAAAGCTTTTAAAAAATAATCCTTAACTCTTATAAAAAATAAAAAAAATTACTAAATCCTTATTATAGTTTAACTTAAGTATACTTACTAATAACTTAGCTAGTTTCCTTAAGACTTTTATAAGTACTTTATATTTATTAAGGATTACTTTTTATATAAACTAAAATAAGTAGCTTATATTTATTAATACTATATAAAATTACTACTAATACTTAAAGATACTATAGTATTTTAAGGAAAAGTTAAATTCCTTAAAATATAAAAAGAATTAATTTAATTAGTATAATAATTATAAAATATATTTAATAAAAAGAATAAATATATTATAACTATAACTAATACCTTACTAATTAAGAAAAAACTATACTAACTATAAGAATAAATAAAAATATTTTTTTATTAATATCCCTAAAAAAGTAACCTAAATTAAACCCTTATTTAAACCTTAAAAAATAGAAATAAAAATAAGAATAAAAACCTAAGCTTAGTAAAATACTATAACTATTATAAGACTAAGTATTACTTTTAAAACTGCCTTATATTAAAAAAAACTAACTAAGTAAGGAAGTTAAAAAACTAAACCTAATTAAAGATATAAGTTAATCCTTAGTTAATACTTTTATAATAAATACTAAATATAACCTAGACTTACCCTAAACTAGGTTTAAAAGGAAAATCTTTACTATAATTAAAGTCTAAGGTTATAAAAATATACTAGCCTAGGCTTATATTAATTATAGTATAGAAATAAATATTATTAATAAAACCTTTATAAAATCCTAAAGATTTTAATAATTAAAAAATACTAATATTTTCCTTTAAAAAGCTAATAATAACTAACTTAAGATAATAAGATATTAAAAAGTACTCTTAACTATAACTAACTACTAGAAATAGATATATAAAACTACTTAGAGTTTAATAAGTATTAATAAGAAAAATTAAGAAAAACTAATACTTTTTTTTATTATTACCTTAAAAAACCTTTAAATTATAGCTAACTTTAAAATAAAGAAATAGTAATTTAAGGGTTACTATAAAGGACTTAAACTTTTAAAACCTTAATAATTTTTAAAAAAAACTTATAACTAAGCTAAGATCTTTACTATTACTATTATTAATAAGCCTTACTTACTTTTTAATAAAAAACCCTAAAAACTAAACTAACTTAAAGGTATTTTTTCTAAACTTAAAGCCTATATTAAGGTCTTTAGCTATAATAAAGTAATTAAAATACCTAACTTTAAAAAGACTAACTATATAATTAACCTTAAAAAAGGAAAAAAGCTACCTTATAGTTTAATTTACCTTTTATTTTAGGCAAAACTTAAAGAACTTTATAAATATATCTAGAAAAACCTAAAAATTAGCTAAATCTACCTTTTTAAAAGCCTAGTTAGGTTATCTATTTTTTTTATCTTTAAAAAAAATAAAAGCCTATATTTCTATATAGATTACTAAGGGTTAAATACTATTATAATTAAAAACTACTACCCTTTACTTTTAATATTAAAAATTATAAATAAAATTTAAAAAGTAAAGTACTTCTTTAAAATTAATATTAAAGATATATATTATTAGATTTATATATATAAGGGAAATAAGTATAAAACTACTTTTTAAACTTATTATAGCTATTTTAAATATATAGTAATACTATTTAAACTAACTAATATACTTACTATATTTTAATATTATATTTACTAAGCCTTTTAAGGTCTTATAAATATAATTTATATAGTTTATTTAAATAATATCCTAGTCTTTTTAAAAATAAAGGAAAAATATACTTAATACCTAGGTTAAATCCTTAAAAAGATAAAGGTAATTAAATTATATATAAAACCCTTTAAATATACCTTTTACTAAAACTAAGTTAAGTTCCTAGGATTTATCTTAATTACTAAGGGTATTAAGATAAACCTAGTAAGGATTTAAACTATTACTAAGTAGCCTAAACTTACTACTTATAAAAAAGTATAAATCTTTCTAAAGTTTTATAATTTCTATAGATAGTTTATTTATAGTTACTTAAAGGTTATAGTACCTTTTATAGCTTTTTTAAAAGAAAGCTAAAATAAAAAGAAACTAAGGAATATAAAGTTAAATAACTAAAAAAAGTAAGTATTTTAAGCCTTTATTACTAAATTTAAAAAGGCCTTAGTCCTAAAGTATTTTAATCTTAAGAAATATATTTATATTAAAATAAATATATTAAATTATACTATAGTTAATATTCTTTCTTAACTAAATAATAAAAAAAAATATTACTTTATTATATTTTAATCTTAAAAGTTTAATAACTTTAAAAAATAATATAGTACTTTTAATTAAGAAATAATAGCTATTATAAAGTTATTTAAGTACTAGTAATATTACCTTAAAAATACCTTAAAATAGGTAAAAGTCTTAAATAATTACTAAAACCTTTAGTTATTTATAAAAAATACTAAATTAAATAAAAAGTAAGTATAATAATACTTATATTTAATAACTTATAACTTTATAATTAAGTATAAAAAAGGATTAATAAATCCTATTAATACCTCTTTAAAACCCTTAAAAGTTAAGAAAAAAAAATACTATAAGCTAGACTTAATTAAATCTTTAAAGAATAAGATAGTAAAAGTATAAGCTATAATAAAAGGTTAAAAGCTAAAAAAAAGATTAAGTAAAATACTTATAGAAAAAAAGATTTTATCCTAAACCTTAGGTAAGTTAAAGGTAAATAAGATATCCTTAGGTATTAAAAATAACCTAGCCTTATTACTAAGTAATATAAATATTATAGGCTAAAAACCTAGTTTAAATATATAATCTTAAGAAATATTAAAATTATTTATAATAATTTTTAATAAAATAGTAATTTAATCTTTATATTAAAAAAGTCTATTAAAAGATAAAGTATTAAAGCTACTAATTAAACTAATTTAGCTTATATAGTTAAGAGATAAGTTAATACCTAGCTAAAAGGATAAGATATTTTAAGTAAACTATAAAAAAGGCTTTTAAAAGTAAAAGATTAAAAATAAACTCCTTTACTTTAAGAACTAACTTTATATATTACTAAACTTTAATTTAAAAAAGAAAATACTAAGGTTATATTATAATAATTCCTTAGTAAGCTATTTTAATACTAAAAGAACCTAAAAGCTAATCTAAAAAAAGCTTTATTAAAAAGGCTTAAAAACTAATATAAAATAATATATTTTTATATATAGTACCTGCTAAGAAGTAATATTTAAAAAATATTAACCTTATAAATAGCTTAAAAGCCTACTAATTTTATTATATTTTTTTAAGGAAGTCTTTATAGACTTTATAATAAGGCTATTACTAGTACTTTTTAAAGGCTAGCTAGTTAATATAATCCTAATAATAGTTAATAAATTTATAAAATTTATATAATTTTTACCTATTTTTACTAAGATTATTACTTTTAAACTTACTAAGCTTTTTTATAAGGAAATTAAACTATAGTTTAAAGTACTTAAAGGTATTATTTTTAATAAAAGGTCTATTTTTATAAGTACCTTTTAGTTAAAATTATACTATTACTTTAAGATTAAGTAAAGGCTATTAATAGTATTTTACTTTTAAATTAATAGGTAAATAAAAAAAATAAACTAAATACTTAATTACTATTTATAATATTTTATTAAAAATAACTAAAATACCTAGCTAAAACTCCTATAAATAGCTTAATTTACTTATAACTTAGAAGTTAGTATAATAATAAGAATTACTTTAAATAAAGCTTTAATAGGTTTTAACCTAGAATTTTATATTATTACTAAGGATATTAGCTTTAAAGGAAAAGTCCTAGAAATTTAATATAAAATAAAAAAACTATAAAAGCTAAAAAATAAGCTTATAATATACTAGTAAAATACTATAAAAAAATAAGTAAAATACTTTAATATAAAGTACTAAGAAATAAAATTTAAATAAGAATAACTAGTTATACTTTTAACTAAGAACTTAAAGCTTAAAAAAAAGAAAAAAAAACTTACTTTAAGATTTATTAAACCCTTTTAGATTACTAAGTATATTAGGCTATAAGTATACTAACTAGTCTTACTAAACTAATATATAAAAATATATAATATTTTTTATATTAGTTTCCTTAAAGTATATTAGGTAAAGGACTATAAAAAGTATAATTCCTTATTAATACTAAACCTTAAAGAAAAAGATAATTAATAAAAAGTTAAATAAATTAAAAAAAAAAAGAAGATTTATAAAAAACTATATTACTTTATAAAATAAAAAAAATAGTTAGTAAAATATAACTAATAAGTTATTACTATAAATATAGAAAATATACTATAAATTATAGTAATATAAATTAAGTCCTAAGCTAAGTTAAAAAGTAAAAGATTAAAGTTATAAACTAAAGTAGCTTTATAGAAATAAAAATAACTAAAAAAAAGTATTAATTAAGTTTAAAGATATTAGCTATAAAAATACTAAATATAAATAAAAGTAACTATAAAAACTATAAGTAAATCTCTTTTTATTTTAACTTAAAAACTACTAAGATTAACTATAATAATAACTATAAAAAACTAAGCTATTATAATACTAATTAAGTACCTAAGCTAATTTATTATAATCCTTTATAATATAAGTTTAAAAGTAACTAGAAATATACTTAGTAAAGCCTTATATACTTAAGGAAAAATACTTATATTTTCTAAAGGTTATAGAATTTAAACCTATAATAAGAGGTAAAATAGTTATTAATACTATTAAAAAGTCTATTATTTTAGTCTTTATAGTTAAAGGAAAAGATAGTAAGTTAAAATAAGATTAAACTATTATATACTAAGCTTTAGTTATAAGTAATATCTTTTAAGTAGCCTAAGTAAAAGACCTTTAAGTAATAAAAAGAGGTTAATTAAAAAGTAAGTAGTATATAAAAGGTAATTATAAAATAAAACCTTAAAGGTTTTTAGTATTTATAGTAATACCTTAAGACTAAACTATAGTATTTATAGGTATTAAAATAAAAAAAATAGTTAATATAATACCTTTATAAAAATTAGTAATTAATATAAAGCTAAACTTAAAAAGCTTAATATAAAGCTTAGAAGTTTTAGTAAAGTTATTATTTAAGTACTTAATTACCTAGAAATAAAAAGTAAAAGTAGTAACTTACTAAGCTATATACTTAGTATTTATTATCTTTAAAAATAAAGTTTAAAAAATATAAAAATACTTTTAAGTCTTAAGAAATTTATTATTATAAAAGTAAGGGTATATTTTAGTATAAATATAGTAATAAGCTATAATAATTTAAGTATATAAAAAAAAGGCCTTTTAAATTAAAATATATTAGTATTAGTATAAAGAATAAATAAACTAATTTATAAAAAAGGCCTTAGTACTAAATAAAAAAAAGTTAGTACTATAAGTAATATATAAGGCTATAAAAAATACTATTAACTAGTAAAAAGTATAAGTAAGTTCTTTATAAGTATTACTATAAAGTTAAGGCTAACTATTAGTAATAATAATAGTTATTACTAAGGATATAAACTTATATATAGCTATAATATTTTTTTAATTACCTTTAAAGATTTTAAAAAGCCTAGCTAATATTAGTAAGTAATAGTATTATAAAAAAAAAGGAAAACCTATAAGTAATAATAGCCTTTATTAGTAATATATTTATTATACTTAAAGATAGCTAGATTACTATAAATATAACTAATATAAGTAAAGTAATATAAGTTACTTAAATCCTTAAGGTTTAAAAGAATAGTCTTAAGACCTTTTTAAAAGTAATAAATATAAAAAAGATATATATAGAAAAAGTAAGTATAGCTAAAGAGTTTAAAGGGAACTTTAGGCTTACTAAGGACTTTAATACTAACTATAGGCTTATTAAACTTATTATTAAATATAATAATAAAAAAAAAGAAAGAATTAAAATAAAAATAATAATAAAAAGGTTAATTAATTAAAATTAAAAATAAAAAGTAAAAATTAAAAAAAGTATAAGTTAAAAAGGTTATATAAAATAAAAAAAAAAAAAAGAAAAAAAAAAAAAAAAAAAAAAAAAAAAAAAAAAAAAAAATAAAAAAATTAAAAAAATAAAAAAAAAAAAAAATAAAATAAAAAAAAAAAAAAAAAAAATAAAATAATAAAAAAAAAAATAAAAAAAAAAAAAAAAAAAAAAAAAAAAAAAAAAAAAAAAAAAAGTAAATTAAAAAATAAAGGTTTTAATATTAAGGAAAAAACTATAAATATTAATAAACTAAAGCTAGTTATATAGGTTAGTAATAAATTAAATTAAGCCTTAAGGTAATATAGTATAAAAAATATAAGTTAAGGAATAATATAAATAATAAATACTTAGAAGTTTAAAATTATAAAAGTAAAAAATAAATATAAAGTAATAATAAAATTTAAAGATTTAAAGAAAATAAATTAACTTTTATATAAGTTAGTTAGTAAAAGTTAAATTAATTTAAATTTATAAGTTATAACTTTAATAATTAAATATATATATTAAAGTAATATAGTTAATAAGTAAGTAAGCTAGATAAGTAAGTAAGCTACTTTTCTTAACTTTTTTAACTTATAGCTTAAAAGCTTAAGCTATAGTTTAAAAAGGCTTACTTTTACTTATTAAATTTCTCCTTAAATAACTTAAAAATTACTTAATAAATCCTTATATTATAATTACTTTTACTATATATATTATAGTATTAATTACTTAGTTACTTTAATCTTTTTTAATTATTAGTTTTAATAATTTAATTATTACTTAAATATTAATATTTATTTAATTAATTACTTATAATACTTTTTATATAATTATAGTTCTTTTTTTTAATTTAATTCTTTTTACCTTTTAGTACTAACTTAGTATTTTATTTATATTTTAAAGATTTTAAACCTTAGCCTTTAATAGTATATTTTTATATATTATAACTATTACTTTTTTTATAAAAAACTTTAAGGCCTTTAATATTAACTTTAAGGAGTTATTATAATAATATTTAATTTAATTACTAAGGTATTTAAATTAAAATTATACTTTAATTACTATCTTTAAAGTCTTTAAAGCCTATAATATTAATAGTTAAGTAGTTTTCTTAAAAGGCATTTATATAACAGTTAGGTCTAACTATATTAAACTAAGCTATACTTAGGTTTATTATTAGTAAATTATATAAAGTATATACTAAGTATTATTAAAGTATTATATCTCTTAATAGTAAATTAATATATATTAGGCTTAGTTAATATAAAAAAGTATTATTAATAGCTAGTAAGCTAAGTTTTATTTAATATTAAATAAGTATTCTTATATACTAAAGTAATTATATAAAAAATAATAAGTTATAAAAATAAGTTATTTTTAATATATAGTATTTTTAGTATATATTATTTTAATATTTATTATTTTAATATAATAAAAGTATTAGTTAGTTAATATAAGTTAAGTAGGTCTTTTATAGTTAATACTTTATATAGGGTTTTTATAGGGTATATATAATATAATTACTAAGGTTATAATATAATTTCTTTTTTTTACTAAGTCTTATCCTAAGACTTATTATTTTAGCTATTAGGATTTTTTTTTTAGTTAGTTTTAACTTAACCCTTTTATTATTATATTATATAATATCTAACTATATATTTAAATAGTATTTTTATAAATCTTATTAATCTTATAGAATTAATAAAAAACTTAAGTAAATTTATAAAAAGTATAAAATTATTATACTAGCTAATTCTATTTATAACTTTAAAAATAAAGCTAAAATGCCCTGTACTTATTACTTTTATAGAAATAAGTAATATATAATATTTATAAATTTTAGTTATTATAATAAGTATATTTAAAGTAAAAAATCCTATAATAGTATATAAGTTACTTCTTTATATAAGTTATTCTTTATAGCTTTACTTACTTATTACTAACTTTTTTAAGTTATAACTTTAATAAAGTAAAAAAAAAAGTTAGAAAATAATAAAAATAAAGTAAATAAGGATTTACTTAGGCTTTATAAGGAAATAGCTACTTTATAGTCCTAGCTAGCTACTATTACTAGCTATTTATTATATATTTAAAAAATTAAAAGTAAAGTAAAAAAGAAGTATTTTAAGGCTACTTATTAAGGTTTATAAAAGGTAAAGGCATACAGGCATTGTGTTAGTAGCTATAATTAATATTAATAACTATAACTAATAGTTAGGTTAGGGAATGTACTTTATAATAGATATACTAGCTATAGTATTATCTTAGTCTTTTAGATAGGATAAAGGAAGGGACCTAATATAGCTACTAAGGGGCAGTATTTATACTACTTAATTAAGGCAGTAGTTACGCTACTAAGGTAAATAAACCTTTACTAATATTAAGTTTTAAGATACTAGCCTGCTATAAGGGCCTTACTATTTAAGCCTTTATATAAAAGTTAAAAGCTTAATAGCCTTATAAGGCTA